>JAJJWW010015366.1:0-87198 GCA_023531295.1 Papaver armeniacum
GATATTAACAATCTAGATTTTCCTTAAGGAATTCAAGCATGATCGAGCTAACTTAAAACGCGTCGATACGAGATTCTCTCTCGTCGTGAGAGTGATGTAGCCCGTGTGGGTATTTTCATGTAGATCTCAACACCGACACTTCGGGAGATTCATGCTACTCACGAGGAGTGAACACACTCAATCTTCATGTCATGTCAATAACGAGAGTTCTACTGGGAACATAGCATAGGAAAATATCGCGGTGTCAATGCATCAAAGAATTAATGCGATAGGTTAAATTTTATAGAATATCCGGGATTGATGCACCATTCGATAAATTTCATAAATATGTCGAATTACTCAATACATATATAAGTAAAGAGGTTTAAACACTCATCACTTTCAAATGGCTTTTGTTCCTTTCAGGATGACAACACATTAAATACGAGGTTTTACAATTTTGACCCTGAACTAAAAACCTCCATCAACACCCGGTCGCAAGAAAATGCCAATATCCGCCCAACTAAGGATGTTTTGTACAAAAAGAGACAATACCATCACTTAATTAATTTGTAGCTTTGTTTGAAAGGAGTAGTCTAACATATTTTCTACTTAACAATACTACAACATCTTGCAAAAAGAGACAATACCATATGCGGTGGTAAAATGCATACACTGACATATCTCAATTAATTCAACTTAATTGAATGACCACGCGATGTTTTAATTTATTTTTTAATTATTTTGGATTGAGTTTGATATTATTAGACAAGATTCAGCAAAGATAAGTCACGACCCATTGCATTATTTTGACTGATCACATTAACCCGTCGCCTAATTTTTTAAAAAAGACTAGAGAAACAAAGGATCACTTGATTTATCTGATATGTCTCTAACTGGACGACATAAATGAGGTTGGATTGGAGTTATTTTAGGTTGTTTCTTATGGACGTTCACAAGCAGTATCTTTTCGAAGTTCACACTCTGCATAAGTGTCAGCGTAATTGATAGACGCATTTATGTGTCTATATTAGTCTCAATTATCTGTAATGTTAGTACTCGATTTTGCGCTTATTTTGGTATTTTATGTCTTTGTAGGTGTTTTTGGAGAAATAAGCTTTTGCGGGAAAATTGGCTAGAAAAGTGGTATTTGCGCTCGTGGGAGAAAATTACTATTCGGACTCTCATTTTGGATAAGGGGTGACCAAATTACTAAGGGGTACATCATTGATAAGGGGCACCCTAATTGTTATTTACACTCCAGAACACCCAGGTGTTAAAGGCAGCCGACATCAGGATAAGGGGCACTCATCTTCAAGAATTCAAATAATTGGTTTTGGCGGGAAAGTTTGTGCAGCAAAGTTCAATATTAGGGTTTGGATTTCAGAGCTGTTCTAAGGAGATTCAACCGGAAATTTTTGACGGGATGGACTTGAATGAACCAGACAGGACATGTATGGGCGTTGGAATTGATTAAATTGGGCCACGTAATCCGGTGAAAGCAAACTAGAGTGTTGATGAGTTACGGGATTCTCTGCTTGAATCAGGAGAGTAGTTGTTGGAGATTTCGTCGGATGTTTACCTGGATATGGATTGGTTTGGTCTTGGTACATCCAAATAGGATCGTATAAGATTTGGAAGGAAGATACGTGGAGTTGAAGCTAAAACAGGGAGGAGAGTTTTACTCGGATTTTGTCGAGTTGGTTTTGGAAGTTACATGGACTGAAAGAATATTACATTCCCTGTTCGAGTTTATTCTATCTTTGTAAAGGAGTTTTAACCAAATCAGAAGACGCGTAGAAGAAGAAAATAAGGAAAGAAAAGCCGAGACTTGGGTTGAAAGGTAGAGAAAGATATTTTCTGGATTTATTAAATCCGTGGGTGTATAAAAAAGAAGTTGTGGAAGTTTGAAGAGGAATCGAGACTTTGGGGAGACTTTGGGGGTCGAGACGGAGGCTGCAGAGGTGAAGAATAAGGATTGCAGAGAAGTAACCTGCTGCTGCTGCTGAAGAAGAACCTGAAGAACATTGGACTAACGGAGTCAGTCGCAGGGGCAGACTTATTTAAACAGCACAACACAAGTATCGCTGTTCAACACTAATAGATCACAATTCTCAGCTTGTCATCTTTTCTCTCGTGTGATTTTCCACCCGTTATAAAAGCTGTTTGTAACGCAGCTCTCTCGTTGCAAAACTGTCTTCTTTACTAGTTTTCTCTTGTTTTTCACCTATTTGAGCTATGAACAATTATTTTGAGCACGTGAATAATATGAGGAGCTAAACCCCAACACTGGGATGACGGAGGAAGCCATTCTCTATGCCTGTAGTAAATCTATTTAATTCCTTTATGACTTTTGCACTAGTTTAAATCGTTTCATGATTTTTCTTAATTGATTGTGATTTTGCTTGATGACGTATGCTTGGTCCTAGTATTTTTGATACGTCATGCTTGTGATTTATAGTCAATCTTTTATAAAATCTACCTTGGCAAAGAATAAAGAGTCAATATTTATATGTTATGAGCTATAATTGTCTGGAATTGATAGTCGAACCACATGAATATGAGAATTGGTGGAATCTTGAGTCTCAGTACCTCTCGATAATTTTGTGACAAACCTGTGTAAATATTATCTTTGTTTTTAGAGTTTTCTTAAATCAAACCTTTACAAGTCTGAGAGGAACGACATCTTTCTTACCACTTTCTACAACAATTTAAAAACAAATCAATTTTTGGCGTACTGGAACGGGACTTGTATTTAGGTTTTAGGTTTTAGAGTTATTTCTATTTTTATATTTTTTGTTCTCTTTTACGCCTTGTATTTTTCAATTCTTTTCAGATTTGGAGCGAAGCTACAAGGAAAGAAAAGTGCTATAAAAGGAAAGCATCGCCAAAGAAGGAAAGAAAAGAGGAATCTGAAAGGAGTGAAGAAGAAGATTTTGTATATAGTTATTTTGTTTAAATTTTTTTTTTTTAGAAACTGTAAATAGGGTTTTATTTTTGTAAATTTTCTTTTCCTTTTTGGACATTTTTATTTTTGGACTTTATTTTGGACTTGGACATTATTTTTAAAACCCTAAGGAAGGGTTAAAAATTAAATAAAACTGTTTGCAGGGAAGGACGACAGTTACGATCACATGTCTCGCCCCTCGGGTTCGTACACCGACATAGGAGTGGTGGCCCGAGTCGACTTCAACGGTTCATCGCCCGTGCGGTACGGAGGTAAGACTCTATCCACCCACGAATCCTGTCAGTGGGTTTTTATTTCTGTGACAACTCACACCCTCGCGAATAGAATGTCGGCCCGGTATTAAAGTGGCGATACAATGAATATCCGACTGAGTTTCAAAATGGACGTTACTACTTTGACCATAGTGTGAATAGTGGTTGGGAACATCAGCCTTTTCAAGGTTATGGCTCATACCATGATGAGCCCAATTACTATCCACACACGCACGGGTCATACGAGCAAAATTCTTATATTTCTCCTTTAGAAGAGTCTCTTAGGAAATTAGACGAATCGACACGTAAGTTAGCTAAGATGAATAACTTAGTTTATGACGAAAGAGAACTTTCTTTAGAAGAATCCCTCAAGATGATAGCGGAGACGAACGAAAGAATTGCTCTAAATAATCTTGAATTCCAATACAGTGTTTCCAAAAATACCCTTGAAAATGAGGATAGTTATTTGCATAATCAAGATGACGAGGATAAAATTGGTAACACTACTTGTTTAGATGAGGTTCAACCATTTTCATGTTATTATAATGATGATTATGATGAGGATAGTGTTGATGAAGAATTTGAAATAAGTAGGCATAGTGATCAGGAATTTGTTACTCCAATTGAGTTTTACAATGATAATGTTTCTAGTTCAAATCCAGATAATTTTAATAATTATTCACCTATTCAAAAGGGACGAGGATTTGACTAGAGATACCCCCGATTTTAGACGATGTAGTATTTCCTTATGATTACGAAGGTTGATGATAGTTTTGAGGAACGAGTTTATTACGAGAATATTGTTTTAGAGTCTAGCGATTTAGAAACATTAGTCTTAGACAAAGAAAATGAACTCGTAGAGATGAGTGAGGATGAACCTGACTTAGAAGAATCAATTGACCATTTTCAGGAATCTGATGACCTTGAAATTAGGGAAGTTGTGACTAGTCTTTCTAGAGACACCGAAAACTCTAAGTTTGGGGTGATTATCATTCTCCATGTGCCTTAACTCTTAGAAAGGTCCCTCACTTGGGACTTGACATATGTGCCTCAACCATTTTAAAAGATTATCTTCATACACGTTTTCCCGAACCTAGTGATGTCCATAGGGAAGTTCGATTTGTTAGAAACCCATCCTGCGGTTGATGTGGTTAGCCTGGGCTATGATACCCAGTTGATTTTGTTTTCCCACCAAATATTTTTCAACCAATTGTGGGAATGTATGAGTTCAAAATGTGTCACTTATTATGTTCTGAGACCAAACCTAATTATTTTAGGAGAATAGAAATGACACGTTTTCTTATGATTGACCGCGGTTTCATCGTGGTCAATTGTGTAAGTCAAAAGCGATTGACTTTAAGGATCCGCAATTATTCAGGTTATTATTATGTGCTTCTAAGTTCTTATTTGAGTTTTTACATACTTTACAACCTGAAACGGATCTTAGCTTTGAGGAATTCCAACCCATGAAAATATTTTATTTGGACCCAGTTATAGAGCCTGAACCTGAACCACAACTAGATGTAGTTGTCTTAAACAGGAATCTAGACAAGGGTGTGCTTTATTTGTTAATTTTCTTGTCAGGTTGGAGATTCCTTTTATTTGTGATAGCTCTATTTGGTTTTGATGATCCACAGATTTTTCGGCTATTACTTTATGATTTTATGAGGTGACTAATCCTTTCTTAGTCTGGATGAAGACTTTAAACTTAGCACTTCTTGGGAGGTAACCCAATATTCATGCGACACGGTAATATCTTTCCTTATCTCTTTTACTTCAAATGGTAACAGTTTCTCCTTGTTCATGCTTTTAATTTTATCTTTAGAACATTGAGGACAATGTTAGATTTAAGTTTGGGGGTATGGGAGAAACTTTTAGTTGCATTGTTAAACTCGAGCCTAGAAATTTATGCTTATTAAGAATGGCACTAACCAATCTAAGTGGATGGAAGCATTTTGGTTGTAGGAGTTGAGGAACCAATTTGATTATATGGAAACATCTAAAGAGTCTATTCATAAAAGCACGTAACTCGGGTGTTAGAATTAAAGAAATAACATGATAGTTTCACCATATCTCGTTGAGTCCTTTTCACTTCGGTTTTTATTTTATTTTGTTTTTAAACTATGTTTCTCTAAGTGATTAGGTGGGGCTCACGATTCAAGTTGTTACCAATGCTAGGGTGAATTAGAGTGATTGAGATACCGGGAAAAAAAAAAAAAAAAAAGAGAAAGTGAGACCAGACCATTAGACCAACGGGAATAAATTCAATAAAGTCGACCACTTTGGAACCCTTGTATACGCCTTTGATTGTGTTGACCTAGAGTTAGGATTATCGACCACTTGGTTCCCTTGTATATGCCAGTGTGTTGATATTAGTCGAACTAGTATCCCAGTCCATTAGGATAGGTTCATTTTGGCGGAGGCCTTAGACAGAGATATGGGAAACACCAATCACTTAGTAAATATCAAAACCATCTATGTTTTTCTCTATATCCATCTTCTTGATCTATCCATGTGATTAGTTTTGAATCGGGGTATTGATGTCCATAGTGCGACTATCTCGAGTAGAGCTCGTGACTTATATATGAATTTTAGTATGCTTGAGTGCAAACTCGGTATACAAGAATTGGAATTTCAGATCGGGGTACTTCCTCCTGTAGTCAATAAGTATGCCAACCAAGGAGATTTTTTAGTGTCTTACAAGGTTTCGTAGATAGTTAGGGTCTGGAGTAAAGGTTTTGTGGGTACACCTCTGGTAAACCCTCCCGAGACTATAACTCGGCCACTAGGGCCACCTAGGGGTTTAAAGGCTTATTGCATACACTAAATGCAATCGACGATGCCTGCGACAGGTGAGTTAGGACTTTATTTTGTAGATTTGATTTGCTCGAGGACTAGCAAATAATAAGTTTGGGGGTATTTGATAGACGCATTTATGTGTCTATATTAGTCTCAATTCTCTCGTAATGTTAGTACTCGATTTTGCGCTTATTTTGGTATTTTATGTCTTTGTAGGTGTTTTTGGAGAAATAAGCTTTTGCGGGAAAATTGGCTCGAAAAGTGGTATTTGCGCTCGTAGGAGAAAATTACTATTCGGACTCTCATTTTGGATAAGGGGTGACCAAATTACTAAGGGGTACACCATTGATAAGGGGCACCCTAATTGTTATTTACACTCTAGAACACCCATGTGTTAAAGGCAGCCGACATCAGGATAAGGGGCACTCATCTTCAAGAATTCAAATAATTGGTTTTGGAGGGAAAGTTTGTGCAGCAAAGTTCAATATTATGGTTTGGATTTCGGAGCTGTTCTAAGGAGATTCAACCGGAGATTTTGACGGGATGGACTTGAATGAACCAGACAGGACATGTATGGGCGTTGGAATTGATTAAATTGGGCCACGTAATCCGGTGAAAGCAAACTAGAGTGTTGATGAGTTACGGGATTCTCTGCTTGAATCAGGAGAGTAGTTGTTGGAGATTTCGTCGGATGTTTACTGGATATGGATTGGTTTGGTCTTGGTACATCCAAATAGGATCGTATAAGATTTGGAAGGAAGATACGTGGAGTTGAAGCTAAAACGAGGGAGGAGAGTTTACTCGGATTTTGTCGAGTTGGTTTTGGAAGTTACGTGGACTGAAAGAATATTACATTCCCTGTTCGAGTTTATTCTATCTTTGTAAAGGAGTTTTAACCAAATCAGAAGACGCGTAGAAGAAGAAAATAAGGAAAGAAAAGCCGAGACTTGGGATGAAAGGTAGAGAAAGATATTTTCGGGATTTATTCGTATGTGGTGTATAAAAAAGAAGTTGTGGAAGTTTGAAGAGGAATCGAGACTTTGGGGGTCGAGACAGAGGCTGCAGAGGTGAAGAATAAGGATTGCAGAGAAGTAACCTGCTGCTGCTGCTGCTGAAGAAGAACCTGAAGAACATTGGACTAACGGAGTCAGTCGCAGGGGCAGACTTATTTAAACAAAGACAACACAAGTATCGCTGTTCAACACTAATAGATCACAATTCTCGGCTTGTCATCTTTTCATGTAACAGTTTTCCACCCTTTATAAGATCTGTTTGTAACGCCGCTACAGCGTTGCAAACTGTCTTCTTTACTAGTTTTCTCTTGTTTTCACCTATTTGAGCTATGAACAATTATTTTGAGCACGTGAATAATATGAGGAGCTAAACCCCAACACTGGGATGACGGAGGAAGCCATTCTCTATGCCTCGTAGTAAATCTATTTAATTCCTTTATGACTTTTGCACTAGTTTAAATCGTTTCATGATTTTTCTTAATTGATTGTGATTTTGTTTGATGACGTATGCTTGGTCCTAGTATTTTGATACGTCATGCTTGTGATTTCTGATAATCTTTTATAAAATCTACCTTGGCAAAGAATAAAGAGTCAATATTTATATGTTATGAGCTATAATTGTCTGGAATTGATAGTCGAACCACATGAATATGAGAATTGGTGGAATCTTGAGTCTCGGTACCTCTCGATAATTTTGTGACAAACTTTGTGTAAATATTATCTTTGTTTTTAGAGTTTTCTTAAATCAAACCTTTACAAGTCCGAGAGGAACGACATCTTTCTTACCACTTTCTACAACAATTTAAAAACACATCGAGAATTATCCATCTCGGATATTAATATAACTCCATCAATGCCGGCATCGCATGCATTCAGTAGTACAATCCCCTGAATGAGCAATATGTTGTGGATGAACTTCTATAATAGCAAATGGGTTGAATCTTCAAACCTCTTAAGGATGTTGAAATGAACTTCGTAACAGAAACTTGATCATTTCCATTTTTGACATTCTTCTAGAGATTTCCCTTAACTTCGGCATCAATTTTACCCCTCATACGAAATCGATTGACATTAGCGGTTAAAGCCGTAAATTTCTCAACTTCATTGCTTATTGTTACAAATCGACAAAAACCCGGCTCTGACGGTTATTCGGGTTACCAATGTTAGTGTAAGTTTTCATAATGTTATCCCAATGTTACTCATACTAGGTACCCTCTCTTGTATTCATTCTCGGCCAACAACGACGGGGAATATTATATAGTTTCTACAAAGAGTTATGTAACACCCCGTTTTTTTAGCATGGCGCATACGCAAAGATGTGTCATGGCATGAGATGAGATGAAGCTTCATCTCAAGCTCCGTTGTGTGTTAAGAGCAACATTGGCCTATAGCCAATATGGCGCCAAGTAAGGCGCATTGCGAAGATATATTGACCAAGGGAGAATATCACACCAAGAGGGTACAAGTTGTAAGCTGTGTTGGCAAAAAGCCAATCTCGCACCAATGGTGCTTCAGGCCAGTTGGGTGGCTGACCTAGAACAAAGTAGCGCCATAAGGCAAAGTCCTATGGGCTAGATTGAGCTGCTAGATTAGCGATGAAATTTTACTGATTCAAAAAAAAAAAAAAAGTGTGGTCTATTTGTTAACACTAGTCTCTCTCCTAGCATGTGCTCGCAGGTGAAGTAACAGCGAGATTGAAGCGCTGAATGGTTCAGCGCCACAAAAATCACCTTTACGCTGAATGGTTCAGCGCTTACAAATATCACAAAAATCACATGGATCAAACAGTGCTGACGTGATGGTCCCAAACACGGCTGGACATTCGTTATGCTCAACCAAATAGCGTTGGGCGGTGGTCCCAGCTGACGTGGGCTGCTAATCTAGCTGCTATATTAGCACTCCCATATGACTTAGGAAGTAGTCCTGGCTGAGGAGGACTGCTAATCTAGCTGCTAGATTAGCACCCATAGAACTAATCCTAATGGCACATTACATGCAGTCATTGACTGTTGATAGACACATTTTTGTGTCTAATATGATCTCAATACTATTTATTGTTGGCACTCGATTTTGTACTTATTATGGTGTTTTATTTGTGTAGGTATTTTTGGGGAATAAACATTTTTGGAAAATTCGGCTCGAAAAGTTGCTCGGAACACCCCCGGAGGACATTTGCTATTCGGACTCCCATTTTGGTTAAGGGGCACCTCATTTGGGCACACGCTATTCGCACCCTGCACGGGATAAGTGGAAACCCTTTCTTCTTCGTTTGAAAATAATTTTGGTGGGAAAATAAACTTTGAAAACCCGTCATTCTATGATTTGATTTTGGAGGAATTACAGTGAGATTCCATGGCTGATATTCATTGGGTAACTACATTTAGGCCTAGCAAGGGTTGGTATGGGTCGATTCTTCGTCTAAATTTGGTTAGATAATCTGATGGAAGGGAACAAAGTTTCTCGGGTTTCCGAGCTCTGAGTGTGTGGTCGAGAGGCTTTCGTGCACCGGCTCCGTGTTATACCACTTCTGGAAGATGTATCAGCGTGTAGGGAGTGTGTTTGAAGCATATCAAGGCTCGGAGGAGATTAAAAAGGTTAAGAAATATTATAGGAATATTTTCTTTAAAGCCGAGTAATGAAGAAAATATATGGAGTTATGGAGGAGATTTCTCGTGCATGAGAGGCTATAAAAGGTGGTGAGGAGTATTAAAGCGGATACGGAGAGATTGGGAGAGTGGCAGAGCTTCAGAAAATCAAGTGGTAGGAAACCACCATTTCTGCTGCTGCTGAAGAACACGAAGAACATCAACGCACAAGGGACCGTCGTTTTCTCTACAGTAACAACGACACATCGAGGGTCGTAGTTTAGGAGACGATCTTAAAAATACGAATGAGCAACACTTTACATATATCGTTCTCTCAGAATAAATCCGTTTGTAACAATTAAAATTGTTACAAATCGGAGCTTTTCATCTTTTCTCCCTTGTTCATCATTTGTAAACCATTTTTGAGCATTAATAATGATTTTTTGAGCGTGTTTACACCATGATGAGCTAGAACCCATCACGGGACGACGGAGGAAGTGTTTCGCACCCATGTGGTAATTCTATTTAATTCCTTTATGACTATTTGCACTATTATAAGTGATTCATGATTTTTATTGATTATTTGTGAATTCGTTAGATGTCGCATGCTTAGTCTTAGGTACTTTAGATGCGTCATGCTTGTGAATTACATATAATTCTTTATAAAATCTACCTTGGCAAAGAATTAGAGTCGATGTTTGTTACTTTATGAGCCTTAATTGTCCGGAATTAATAGATGAACATGAATGTGAGAATTGGTGGAATCCGAGTCCCAAAGAACTCTCTTCGTCTTGTGACATAAATTGTATATTTTCTCTATTTTTATTATTTTCTTTATTAAATCCTAAAATCAATTTCAACAAGTCCGAGTGAACGACAACTCTACTTACCACTATCTAAAATTTGATCACCTGTGGACAATATTGCAATAGGCCAGAGCAGCCTGGCCTTGGCAATGTATAGCCATCACGGCTGGACATTGGAGTGGCCTATAGGAAAAAGTCGGAAATACATCCATCACGACCCATCACTAGACCAGGCTCGATAAATGTTTAGCCATCATGGATGGACATTGGAAGCGCATGTGGGCCGAACCGAATAAACGACCATCACGGCCGTACATTGCGGTTGGCCGGGTAGTAATTAATGTGCATGCATCACGGCCTTGGGACTTGGTGAAGTCATTTTCCTCACCTATCTAAGTTGGATTTTTTTAAAACATATATAGGGAGGGGTAGTTGGTTGAATGTGCATATGCGTACCATGCATGCACCGAGTAAGCTTCATAGCTTAGCCGAAAGAGTATGAATGATGCTTAGGCCTCATTTATAGTGGGTAGCTTTGCCAATGGAGTGTATTAAGCATGGGAATCATTATGCCATGCCGAGGGACAAATATGCATCACTTGGATGCATTTTGACGGAACGGCCGGACTAGGCCATTACCGTTATTGCTTGGCCACGGCCTTGCAAACAAGTTGGCTTAAGCTCTTGTCCCTTCGAAGATGAACTTAGGTCAGTGCTTGATCCCTTTAGAGTAGGGAAGGGTACGTAGGCAGCCGCAATGAGTTGCAGCATTGCCAGTCCAGCACTTTATCGCTCTTATCATCTAATTTAGAGATGATTGCGGCATGCTGGTCTTTCATATCATCTGGCTTGGCAGTTCGGCGCAAGAGATGATTTTTGCCAAAGTTGATGAGGCAAGTTGCATAGGCAAGTTGCATTATATTCTTGGATGCTCATAATTCCTATCAAGGCATTCGACTTAGGAACGTACCAATGGCGCATTTTTCATGGCCTCGAAAGTAAGCTACATTGATATGCAAGTTAGCGGAGCTTGCATAAGCCTAAGGAAAGTACGTCATGAGCCTGATTGATGCACCCTTGGAACGAGAAAGACAATTGCATGCTTTCAGCAATGCCTAAGCTAAGTGAAGAGGGGGTATTAGGCCTGCAATGGCCTATGCGTAAGTTCAAG
This sequence comes from Papaver armeniacum, assembly GCA_023531295.1. Classification (NCBI taxonomy): domain Eukaryota; kingdom Viridiplantae; phylum Streptophyta; class Magnoliopsida; order Ranunculales; family Papaveraceae; genus Papaver; species Papaver armeniacum. The sequence goes on from JAJJWW010015366.1 coordinate 11,573, forward strand.
GCATGTATTATTCCTGGACAAGACTCGGAAGACAATGATGCATGTAAGGTGCATCGGCTATAGCCTTCAAGGATTTAAACCCTTTGCAGAACAGGGGTAAGTTGGAATGGGGTGGAAGCTAAGTTAGTTGCATCATGCTCCACGAGCATGCTTTGATAAGTGCATATTTCACATATATTTGGTGTCAATTCCATGCTAGTAATTGCTATAATTCGGTGAATTATAGTATATTACGCTTGTTTTCTTGTATTTGTCTTTCATTAGGTGAATCATCCAAAAGAAGTGAAAATAGCTACAAAAGTGAAGTCACAAGTGAAGAAGGGCCAAAGACCAACTGGAACTCGTTCAAATATAAGATTTCTACTTTTTATTGTGTAGAGGACGAGAAGTTGAAGACAATGGCGAAAGAACAAGTCATCTCGAGTTCGTATGAAGAAGTTATGAGCAAAATAAGAACTTTGAAGACTACAAGGGCAAAATGGTTATTTTCGGGACAAGTGCTATTGACAACCCATTTGTACGTTAAGGGCAGTCATTCGATAAGGGGTGAACTGTTTCAAAGGGATTGCTAAAGGGAGTCTCGATCTTTTACCTAGGGGAAGCGAGAATTCAAAAATATGTTCAAGGCATGCCTATTTGCTCAGGGCACTTCGTCTTCAATGTTCTTAAACAGAACACAAGAATGGCAGACGGAACTCGATGATCATGATGATCACGATGGCGATGGATTTGATCAATAGTGATATTCAAATTTGAATACATCATCGGGTTCGGGGAGAATGATATGAATCTTGGGTAGGAGTCTGATTTTAAATCGAGGAGGGCTCGACCAGTCAGGTAAGCATCGGTGATGCGATGATCATGATTGATCATCTTTGGTTATTGATCTAAGTAAAGCTCGAATTCAAATACATCATGGGGTAATTGAAGGTGGTAGAAAACATGGGTACTGGCTTGATTTTGATAAAGCAGTGACACTCGAGCTTGGGGGTGGAATATGGCTGCTGCCATTATCACCGGTGTTTGATGGAGAAGATTGGAAGATGATGAAGTTGGCAGTGATGATGCTGCCGATATTGATGGATCTCGAGTCTGTCATGGTCGTGGAAGCTCGAGCCGGTGGATGCTGGTCACGGTGATTGAGTAATGGGAAGATACGAGATGGGCGGTACTCGTCATCGGAGATGGAGCTGTTATCAAGCTCGAGTAAGAACAGGATGATGGAGTGTTGCTGTAGAGCAAAGACAGGGATGGATAGGCTGCTGCTCGAGAAAGTCGACGGAGACGATGAAGAAGGGTGATGGCACGGTTTGCTGGCATTGGCAGTGAGTACGAGGAGGGAATGGATGATGGAAGTCCAAGAGCCGTACGACTGAGAAGAGAGAATTGGGTGAGCACGTGTGGTGGGCCATGTTTGCAGAGCTTCTGCCCAAGCTCGACGCGTATATGAGGAGAGTGAAGATTGTGTAAGAAGGAGCATCGAGGCTGGATAGATCGACTTTAGTGCAGGATGAAGATTCAAAGGTTCCTCGGAGGATCGGGACGGATCGAAGCTATATACACGTTACTAGAATACACCATGATGGACTCAATTATGCATAGGATAAACTCCACTGACTTTTCTTCTCTGTCTTGTACGACTTTTTGTGGATCGGCTAGGGTTTGTGAAGGCTATAAATAGCTACCAAAAACAAAGAAAAACAAAACTTCTTCTTTTATTAATTCTTTTGTAGAGAACTTTTGGGAGAGAAAAAATATAAAGAAATTAGGGATATTTTGGATCTTTGCCTCTACTTTGTGCTCTAGGGTTTAAAACATGAAGTCTTTTCTTTTTCTCCTTGTTATGAACTCCTATGACATGAGTAGTTAATTTTTCTATTGGTTATGGATAAAGTTGATTTCACATAACATGAATCCTTGTTTGATAAATTAGTTTTGTCTCGGTATTATCGTTTATGATTCACCATCAATATTGTTACATGATTTGAATGCTTGTTTAGTCGAGTCGCGAATCAATTGAGTTTGCTTTCATCTTTATTGCTAGATTAGGGTTATTATATGCAAAGTGATAATTCTGATTGCAAGTAGCATAAATATGATTATAGTTTGTAGTGATATATTCTTATGATCATATGTGAACCATAACCTTTGTTAAATCGGATTAGTGCTTTTACACGTTCGATTGCTTTGATTGGTCTGATTTCATAGAACCTAATGCATCTAGGGAATTAAACTTGATTAGTGCTTTTACACGTTAGGTTGTTCTTTTAGATAGAATTCATATTCGCATCTTTTAATGTGTTTCTTGATGACAAGAGGAGATTTGCGGGATATACTTGCGATCAAGGTATTCTAGGGCCTTTGATAAAATAGAGATTAAAATATCAATTCTAGTTATTAAGACAAGAACATGTTTGTGATTGAAGACGAAATCCATAACCAATACTTTCTCATCCTTGATTTGATTTGTTTACCTTTATTGTTTGCTTGTATTTAGTTTATTATATAAAAATCACAAAACCCCTCGGTGTTATTTATAGGAAACCGAAACAATTTGACAACCTTAGTCCTCTCTGTGGGAACGATCCTTTCTTGCCCTTTTCTATATTTATATATTGAGTAGTAAGAAAGTGTAAATTATTTTGACGCCTACGACAGCGATCATGATTGCAAGGGAAAATGGACGTGCATTCGCCTAGCTTTAAGGCCCGAATTATAGCATCAACATGGCGCATATCGGGAAGTTATGGCATGCGCACCCTGACGCGCTAGGCTTAAATATTCCGGTCCGTCACAAGTTAAATCTTCATCTTCGTAAATTTTGCGGGATTAATATAAGCTTGAGCCATTTTTGAAATAGGTTGTGCGAAATAATAAAGTTTTTGTAGGATATTATTGGTGTAGAAGGTGCGGTTATGAAAAGTAAGTGGGTTGGGTATGTATATGGGATTGAGATAATAGATTTATATTTTAAAAAATATTATAAATGGATATAATTTTTGGCCTTTGGATATCATTGTAGATTATATGTGAGGACGCATTCCTTTAAGAGCTCTTACAATGTATCATTTAGTCGATGGTTTTCCCGTATCTTTACGAAATTCGATTTGAGATCTCGTTTTACGAATTAAAAAAGAAGAAGTTAGTTTGACTTTTAAATATTACTTAACATTAGATGGTCAATTTATTAAATTAAATCATAATGGGAAGCATCAGTCAATGTTCATAAGAAAATAAAAGATGGCTTATTTGACTTCAAACTTAATTGTAATGATTTTTCAAATTTCATTGTTGATCAAATTGAATCTATTATTAACAGGATGTCTTAATTTTATTATTTTTATTTCTGGTAAGTTCTTGAAGCTTAAAATATTAACAATTAATTGGGGTATATGGAAAGTAATTGGGAGATATTTTACCGGCAATAAAATTCGGCATAGTTTTTCCATGTCGGCATGAACCGTAAGATATCCCCCAATTACTTTCCATATCCCCCAATTAATTCTTCTAAAATATTCGGTCCCAAAACCTGTTTGCTTGAAAGTCACCAAAATTATTACTGAAATCCAGGCTTCCACGAATCCACGATACCAACCTGCATTTAGTGATAACAGAGATTAACTCATGTTTTGATTGAATTAATTTAATTTGATGTTAAATTACAATAAGAAAACTCTCGTTCTAAGAAAACTTGTTTCCTTTTATAGAGAAGACTTGAACACTCGTTCTAAGAAAACTCTAGGAACTCTAGCCTGCAAAAAACCCATTTGAAAACCTTTACACGATAAGCCTTCCTAATATGCCAGCATACTATAACACAAGTATCTACCCACTGACGCACCCCATCCACATGATGGGAAAACCAAGGCTCGAACCAGTGCCCTATGTTTGAGTTTGAAATGACGAGAATACCAAGTACTTCACAGTCTTTTCGATCTCAACCTATCCTAATTTACCTTGTATAGTCTTATTGTGACAATAATGATCTCAAAATTATTTCAACAAGGCGATCTTAGTTCAAAAAACCGGGGTCTAACAACCACACCCAATATTTTGCTTAGCAATCTGTATGGACTAACTCCAATATAATTCCAAGAGAATCAACTAGACAGTTAGACTCAATCAATGGAAATATATCCAAGAGTTATATCTCAATTTCTTAAATCAATCTGCAATTAAACAAATAGGAATTTGCGTGCCCAATTGAATAGAAGAAATAACTTGGACGGTATCAAAAACCAATATCCAAGTGTCAATCAATTTATTCAACAACCAAAGGTTGGATTCACAATTGATTGAACTTATGCACAACCTGTGATATTTCAATTATATAGAAAATATAATGCGGAAAATAAATAACACTGCACACCGTAAATTTTGTTAACGAGGAAACAACAAATGCAGAAAAACCCTGGGACCTAATCCAGATTTGAACACTGGTAGGCCTCGAAAGTGTATGTAAATTTGACCTACGTGTAATAACGCAAGTGCACGGCGTCTATCGGAGACGCGGCAAGTACGGGTCGAACCACGAGACAAGGGTGTGCTTAAGTGATCTAAGGCTTGGCTTCTTAAACTGAATTCTAGTGACGGTAACACGATTGTTGTTTTGCCGATACGGCCAAGTGAAATGTAATCCTAAGCTAAGGCAAACAGTGACAAAGGGAATGCTAGGTTTTCAAATCCACCTCTAACCCCTATTGTGTTCTTAACTAAGTTGAGTTTTCTTGTTCCTATGGCAGTTAAGGATAGAGTGTCACTTCCACCGCTTAACTAAGGAGTTTCACCCTGTAATGCTTCAATTAATCAGCTAAAGTGCTAAACCAGAGCACTAGTTGTCTAATTAAGTACAACTAGTCAATGGAATTAGCTATTGTGCCTAAAGTATGAGCTGAAACACTCTCACTACAATGTTAGCCTAACTACAATGAATACTGGGCATGCATTGTGAGAGCAGAGTAATGCAGTGTTAAAATTGAGCATATTTGATAGATTAAACACTCAAGAACAACTCAACATAATTGACATCACAATCAGAGAATTAGGGTTTCTCTGAAACCCTAGCAAATAATTTAGAACATTAAAGTAACAAAAACAACACAAAATTAAACCTAATTGAAGCACTGGCTAACCCAGGCATGAGAAAAAATTACTTCTACCTCATCTATTTATACATGCAGAGAAATTCCAAAATACCAAACCCTAATTTCTATTTTAATTCGAAAAATCAACAAACCCATACCCCGAATCGCTTCTCCTTCGTCTAATCACCTCGAGCTCCATGCGTGATTGATTGGTGAAACCCTAACCTATCTCTCGTCTATTTCTCTCTTAGCTCCTAGGAAAGAAGCTATGAAGGAACTAGAGAGTGATTAGGTAAGGTGGTGCGGCTCAGTAGTGATGGCTCTGTCGGGGGAAAAAGAGATGGTGGTGTTGAGGTGGAGGTAAGGTTGGGGAAGAAGAAGATGGGGTTGCAGAGGTTGGTCGGAGAAGAAAGAGAAGATGGAGAAGAGAATGGGTCTGCTCGAGTGGGGGTATAGGGTGTAGGGAGATTTGTTGTGAAGCGGAGGCATCGAATGTTGATGAGACGGGCCGAGCGAGCGTAGGATGTGTGAGTGAAGATCTGAACGGCTGAGGATATAAGCCGGGGTGATTCCCGCTGTTGAGCGAGAGCATCAAACGTTGATGTGCAAGGCGGTGCGACCGTTGGATGTAGCCAGGCGAGATCTCGACGGCTCAGAGTGAGCGGGCTCGGATCCGGGTCATGGCTAGCTCAAGCCCATGTCTTCCTTGTTGGGTTGCGACTGATACGCGTGCGGGCTTTGGCTATCTTCTCCATAGATGATCGACTCCAATTCTTCGCTCTTTGGCTCCTTAGTTTCTCCGACCTTTATTTATTGCCTAAAAATACAAAATTAATTAATACAAATATTTATTCTTGAAAACCAAGAAAACACGAAACTGGGATAATATCTCGATTTCTAAGCGCAAAAGATGAGTAGAATGCCAATAAAAGGTGAATAAATATGCACTATTTGGCACTCATCAAATACCCCCAAACCTGAATTTTACTTGTCCTCAAGTGAAACAGAAATGAAGAAATCCTAACTATACCACTGTCGTAGGTTTCTCGAATGCATTTAGCGTATGCACTAAGCCTTTATACCCCTAGGTGTCCCTAGTGGACGAGTTGTAGTCTCGTGAGGGTTTGCGTGAGGTGTACCCACAAAACCTTCTCCAACTTCAGAGTGTAAAAGAGTCTCAAGCCTCCAAGAAGCTATGAGGACATAGAGTTTGCGTGCTAGTAACAAGAAGTTAGAACTACCAAAGAACGCATTCTCATCCTTAAGTGCTGAGCGAGAAGTAACCATACCATATGAAAGAATTCGGATTCGATTGTGATCATAAGTCTCAACTTCTGCCTCACCATTAGGGTTTTATGATAATTGCACTCAAAAAGATCGCTTTTTTAGTCTCTCATGTGTGCAATGGCGGGAATAAAGAGAGAAATCCCGCACACGTTGTAGGTAAGAAGGATAACCTTCCGAAATAAAATCTGGAGACTCCACGAGGTGTGGACAAAAAGAATCTTTTTTCGATGATCTCTAAGAAAGGAAATCAACCATTAGCAAGGGGTGGGAGTACTCACTCACTTCCCACCCGATCGGCAATTAATATCACTCTCTCATAAGAACCATAGAAACGTCTTCATTCTTCGGTCTTCGGTCTTCACTTGTTGATGACGAACTTCTAAACTTCACAAAACTTGAAAATTTTTAACTTTTCTACTCAAATTCCTTGTTGTTTGGATTTTTCTTTCTGAACTCTTCTTTACCATGGTGGTAGCAAAAATAAACGACAATATTTTTTTGATTTTTTTTTTTGATTTTTGATTTTTGATTTTTGATTTTTGATTTTTTTTATTTTTTTTGATTTTTTTAATTTACAAAAAGTGAAAATAAAAATACAAGTAATGACACAACTAACTCCATGGACAAAGGACTTTATCACTCAATTTTTTCACAACTTGTATTGTGTTGATTTTATAAATTTTATTAATTCTCATCCTATTTTCTTTTCTTTGTTGCACATAAACCTTGGACTATATCAATTTTTCTTTCCATATTCTGATGATGCTCCGTTTGCGACGATGATGTGTTTCTATGGGTCTTGGCTGATTGAGAGAGAGAGTGATGCTAATCGCAAATCGATATTTAGAAGGAGTTTTCATCTTTAGACGTCACCCTCATGATTGACAAAAACTAGCACTCAAGAGATCAAAAGTAGTCTTTGAAATTGGTGCGAAGTTGGGTAGCTCACCATTCCTACCCGGAATTTACGTACGGTGACACACACTCTAACACTTTTCTAGAAAGTTGCAAAAAATTGAAGGTTGGTGCCTCACTTGATGTAAATTGGGTAGTCTCCACTATGGGTGATCACAATTCTACTACCGAATATCTAAACAAGACCTAATTCGCCCTAAGGTATGGTTAAATCCAACTTTAACGCTCTAATCAACTAAGAAACCCGATTGTGTTCTCCGGTACTTCTAAGTTCTGTTATTTCGGTCAGATTCTCTATGTAAACATAGCTAGAAGCATGCTAGTGACTCTAAAATCTCTAAAAGTTGGAGGTTTTTACAAAAAGAGTTTTTTGAATTTTTGAATTTTTGAATTTTTTTTTTTTTTTTTTTTTTTTAAATTGAAATAAAAGGTTAAAAAGACTAAAAACTCTAAATGCAAAAATATGCAAATGCACCCCAAACCTAAATCAAACATTGTCCTCAATGTGTCGACAGGATAGGAAAAATTTAAACAATCACATACCAAGAGAACTATGCCGATAAGAGGAAAGGGAAGAGATTACGGTATGTCGGCAGGAGCAAGGTTGAGCTTCTTTAGTCAAGGCTAGAATCCAACATTCTCAGTGGAGATCATATCGGATTAGCATAATATATGTGCAAGAAGACTCAACCGATTCAAGAAAAAAGAAAATTTAACAAGTCCTCTTTGGATATATACAATGAAAATTCACCATAAACTAACAATCTAAAGAGTTGAGGATCAACCCAATAGAAAATATGTACACACATTAACAGCCTTACACAAATATAATATGATAGTGCAAGTAAGACTGCAGATGTGAAGGAGTTTCCCCCAAACCTAAACTTGTGAACAGGTGTGTTTGTGAGAACAAAATCTTGCAATTTTAAAGGTACATCATGCAAAAGGTCTAACTCAAAATGAGTTTTGCTAATTACAGGCATACATACACATTCCAACTGTGGTTCCCTAAAGGTGTCATACTTTGATGCAAAATAGTCCAAGAGGACTTGGGAAGCACAAAGCTCTAAGCCTAAGTTAGGCATTTTCAGAAAAGTTGGCTTTGCAATTTTGTTACAAACTACACCTAGGTTTGGTGGAAGAGTTTCAATTTGTTACTCGGAGAGAGGTTAGGTACATCTAGGTTGTTTTCATTTTTAAAATCATTTGTACCATCACACACTTTCCTAAAGTCAAAAGAGGGTAAATCATGTTCATTTTCACGGGACAATTGCACAGTTCCCATCATCATCACATATATGAATATTAGAAGAAGCATCATTCATAGGGTTCACGTAAGAGACGTCTAACGTCTCCGAACCTAAAGATTCTACTACATTTTCAAAATACACATGCGCTTCATATTCATCATCATCATCATAGCAAGAATTCATTTCTCCATTCAAAATTGTAGTATTTTTAGTGTACTCATCTACCTCTGGATTAGGTTCATATTCAATGTTAGTTGCATGAGTAAGACTAGAAATACTATTTTCAATCCTATCATTTTGTAACTCAATCAGGTTCCTTTGAAGAATCATCTTGAGTTGTTCCATTGAAGGAGAGTCTTCACTAGTGGGTATGCATTCCTCATATGGATATTCATTGTATAGTTGAGCATGAGGTTCACTAGAGAAGGGAAATTCAGACATGTTGCTATATGGATGGTCCTGCATTGCATTCATTTCAAGCCTAGCATTTTGCTCCTTGAGTGTTTCCATTATTGATTGCAAACTAGGAGTTGGGGGAGTATAAAATTGTTCATCTCCCCACTGTGGTGAATGATGCATGTGTGTAGGTTGTTTATGGTCCCAATAGTCACTTCTAGACACTTCGTACATTGGATTATCATGGTTTTCCCTAGACTCGCCTAAAATCTTGCAAAATATAACGGTACTCAGCGGGGGTGGTCTAAGCCACCACATAAGGTGCAAGCATGCATTTCATAGTGCCTGGGGATTAGATTTGACAGATCGCTCATGTGATTGCCTTTCTAAGCCGATAGTCGAGCTTCTAATTGATCGAGAAGTGATGACCGGGTATGAGGAGAGTGTTCATTCTCAACCTGTGGTGGATGATGCATGTGCTCATAGTGATTAGGGCATGTGAAGTCAGGGCCCGGAGAAGGCTCATAAAATTCCCTAAAATCACTATGGTATGTGGGGGGTTCATCCTGTGAAGCGTGCCCGTAAGCAAGCTCTCTAAGGGATTTGTTTCCATCCCCAGATGCAGACCAAAATCCTGTCATGATTTAGTACTCAAATTGAACTCAAAGCCCAGTTGAAGTGGACTAAGTTTGGTTTTGGTGGGATTGGTTTGGTTTATTGGGTTTCATTTGGTTTTGTTGGGAAAGTTTGGTTTATGTGGGTTTTAGTCTTGCACAGCCCAACTAAGAAGGCTAGGTTAGGTGGGCTTGAGTTTGGTTTAAGCCTAGTGGTTGTGTAGAACCTAGTTGTTGCAGAGCCCAAGTTAGATGAACAAGTGCAGCCCAGCAATTGAATGACACGGTATGTGGCTGATGCACAGCCCTGTTGGAATGGGTTTGGTCTAGTAGCTGCACGGCCCAAATTATGTTGAAAATTGAAAAACCGATTCAACTCGGTAAATCGCTGAGTTAGGATTGACTCAGCGATTCAGGGAGTCAACTCAACTCGGCCGGTTCAACTCGGTGAACAAGAACTGTGTCACTCACTCGGCTCTCCGCTCGACTTTTACTCAGCTGAGTCGAGTTTTCTATTTATCCCTCACTCGGCTCACTCGAGTCAACAAGTGTAGTTGATATCAAGCAAAAATTTTAGATTTTCAGGTTCAACCGAGAGCTTGATTGCTCAAATCGCGGGGCTAAGTCCAGCCAAATCTCAGCCAAATTCTCACAATTCAATCACAAAACACCCACACAACTCTCGGTGATTATCAAATTTTTCACTCAACAACCTCTCAAACCGATCTCACTCAAAGTTTCAAAGAATTTGAGCTCAAATCTTTGTGATTTTCGGAGTTTCAATGGGGTTTCAAACAAATGTGCAATGCATAACTCGTGAGCATGCACGGGGTTATACGGGTGGTAGACCAAGGGCTAGCCAGTGAGCTCAAGCTTGCGGCCTCGGGGGGCTGGATTATCATGCACGTGGTCGACGAGCCTAGGATTGGCAGCTCCAAGCAAGGCTTGTACACAAAGATGACCTAGGTTCACAAAGCAAACTCTAGAAAACTAGCACGGCCAGTTGCAGCTTGAAAGCAACAGATTAAGCAATGCCAAAGCACAATTCACAACCCGGAGTAACAGATTAAAACTTAGCTTGTGCACAGCACGGGTATTTCAGGGCAGATTGGTTTGTGCTCAAACTCAGAGCTCAGGGTTACGGCACAGACTCTAGCAAAGAGTCGGAAACTAGTTTATCATACAGTTATGAGGCACAAAAGCATTCAGCTATAAAGGGGCCACACTAGTACATGGCAAACGGGGTTTGCAAAATGGTTTATGCTTAGGGCTCAAGCATGCATTCGCTATGAAGGAGCCACTCACCGACTCCTATAAGTTGCGGTGGTTGCTCGGTTGCACCACAAGCACAAGAAAGACAACAAAGCAAGCTCAACAGGTACCTGTGTGCTCAAGAGAAGAATTTAGTTCTCAGAAGTGTAAGTTAAAGCAAGGAGAATATAGCACTGCAAAATTCCAAAAATCTGCACAACGAGAGATATGATATGCGGAGTGTGATGATAATCCTGAGAGCTATGAGTTAAGCTAACAAATTTCCAATAATGCAGTTACATGGCACCAACCATTGCAAGTTCAGCATGTCACAGAGTGGGTTTAGTGGTTAACCACTGGGCTGTGCAATGCAAATTTGAATAAGTTGACCGCTCAAGCCACGAGAGAGAATGCGGATAAGTAAAAATACAAATGATTAAATATACAAGTGAAGATTAACTAAAATGCGGGGATAAGAAGCAAATACAAATTAATTAGGTTATACTTGATAAAGATTGAAATAAACAATGCAAGGTGAACTGAGCTACAAGGGGTAAAACAGAATACAAGTGACAGATAAAGCAAACTAATGCAATTTACACTAAAACAGTACTAAAAACAGCAAAAACAAAGTAAATATGTACAGTGAAGTAAATATGTTCAGTGAAAAATAGTGAATTCAAGCCAATAAATCAGCAGGGCACGCGCCAAGTCCCCGGCAACGGCGCCAAAAACTTGGTAGGCCTCGAAAGTGTATGTAAATTTGACCTACGTGTAATACCGCAAGTGCACGGCGTCTATCGGAGACGCGGCAAGTACGGGTCGAACCACAGAGACAAGGGTGTGCTTAAGTGATCTAAGGCTTGGCTTCTTAAACTGAATTCTAGTGACGGTAACACGATTGTTGTTTTGCCGATACGGCTGAAGTGAAATGTAATCCTAAGCTAAGGCAAACAGTGACAAAGGGAATGCTAGGTTTTCAAATCCACCTCTAACCCCTATTGTGTTCTTAACTAAGTTGAGTTTTCTTGTTCCTATGGCAGTTAAGGATAGAGTGTCACTTCCACCGCTTAACTAAGGAGTTTCACCCTGTAATGCTTCAATTAATCAGCTAAAGTGCTAAACCTGCAGCACTAGTTGTCTAATTAAGTACAACTAGTCAATGGAATTAGCTATTGTGCCTAAAGTATGAGTGAAACACTCTCACTACAATGTTAGCCTAACTACAATGAATACTGGGCATGCATTGTGAGAGCAGAGTAATGCAGTGTTAAAATTGAGCATATTTGATAGATTAAACACTCAAGAACAACTCAACATAATTGACATCACAATCAGAGAATTAGGGTTTCTCTGAAACCCTAGCAAATAATTTAGAACATTAAAGTAACAAAAACAACACAAAATTAAACCTAATTGAAGCACTGGCTAGTCCAGGCATGAGAAAAAATAACGTCTACCTCATCTATTTATACATGCAGAGAAATTCCAAAATACCAAACCCTAATTTCTATTTTAATTCAAAAAATCAACAAACCCATACCTGAATCGCTTCTCCTTCCTCGTCTAATCACCTCAGAGCTCCATGCGTGATTGATTGGTGAAACCCTAACCTATCTCTGTCTATTTCTCTCTTAGCTCCTAGGAAAGAAGCTATGAAGGAACTAGAGAGTGATTAGGTAAGGTGGTGCGGCTCTGGTAGTGATGGCTCTGTCAGGGGAAAGAGATGGTGGTGTTGAGGTGGAGGTAAGGTTGGGGAAGAAGAAAATGGGGTTGCGAGAGGTTGGTCGGAGAAGAAAGAGAAGATGGAGAAGAGAATGGGTCCGCTCGAGTGGGGGTATAGGGTGTAGGGAGATTTGTTGTGAAGCGGAGGCATCGAATGTTGATGAGACGGGCCGAGCGAGCGTAGGATGTGTGAGTGAAGATCTCGAACGGCCTGAGGATATAAGTGGTGATTCTCCGTTGAGCGAGAGCATCAAACGTTGATGTGCAAGGCGGTGCGACCGTTGGATGTAGCCAGGCGAGATCTCGACGGCTCGGAGTGAGCGGGCTCGGATCCGGGTCATGGCTAGCTCAAGCCCATGTCTTCCTTGTTGGGTTGCGACTGATACGCGTGCGGGCTTTGGCTATCTGCTCCATAGATGATCGACTCCAATTCTTCGCTCTTTGGCTCCTCAGTTTCTCCGACCTTTATTTATTGCCTAAAAATACAAAATTAATTAATACAAATATTTATTCTTGAAAACCAAGAAAACACGAATGGGATAATATCGATTTCTAAGCGCAAAAGATGAGTAGAATGCCAATAAAAAGGTGAATAAATATGCACTATTTGGCACTCATCAAACACCACACTGTATTAAGCTACTATAGACACTAGCCTACTCAAAGTTAACTTCGGTCTGGAATGTAGTTGAGCCCTAACCAATCTCACACTGATTAAGGTACAGTCACGTTTCTTACACCTCTAGAACCACGCCGGATTCTGCGCACTTCATTACCTTAGCTGATCTCACCCACAACTAAGAGTTGCTACGACCCAAAGTCAAAGACTTGATAAACTAATCTGTCTCACATAGAAAAGTTTATTGAATAGATAAATTTGTCTCCCACAGATATACCTATGAGTTTTGTTCCGTTTTTTGATAAATCAAGGTGAACAGGAACCAATTGATACACCGGACTTATATTCTCGAAGAACAGCCTAGTAATATCAATCACCTCACAATAATCTTAATCGTATGGTAGCGAAACAAGATATTGTGGAATCACAATCGATGAGACGAAGATGTTTGTGACTACTTTTTATCTTGCCTATCGGAGATTAAATCTCGAGCAACTTAGAGAAGATAGTACTCAATATGATAGGAAACAGCAAGATCAGAACACATAACTACAGAGAAAATAGTTGGATCTGGCTTCACAACCCCAATGAATTCTTGAAGTCGTTAACTTACTGGGTTTTGGAAAAACCTAAGGTTAAAGGAGAAGCGACTCTAGTTGCAACTAGTATCACACAAAGGTGTGGGGATTAGGTTTCCCAGTTGCTAGAGTTCTCCCTTATATAGTCTTCAAATCAGGGTTTGCAATCAACGTTACCTTGGTAACAAAGCATTCAATATTCATCGTTAGATGAAAACCTAATTAGACTCAAGCTAATATATTTCAACCGTTAGATCGAACTTAGCTTGTTACACACAAATAAAAAGTGACTTTATTTAGATATGAGTAACCATACCAAAACGTGTACACCTTTGTTGGCTCAACAATAGTTAACCGAAGTTAGTCATATGAACACTTCTATATCAACCTTGTTCATCTTAAACATAACTAGTTCAAATGACTCAAATGAAACTAGTTATAAAGTTTTTCAATTGTTTATATTCTCATAGAAGTATACAAGACACAATTGAAGCAGAATCGATTTTGATTCACTCGAATCAACTCATGAACATTATAGCCACGGTTTGCAAAAGATTGCATTCCTTATTATATAAATGTATTAGTTCATGAACAAACCGATTTTTAGAACTTAACCTACTCAAGTATGCATACGGGTACGCATACCTAAGTGGCCGGACTAAGTTTGGGTTCGCGGGTATGCGAACAGGTACGCATGCCTTCCAAACTTCAGTTAAATTTCCAGAACTTGAATCTCACGCCAGTATGCATACTAAGTTGTCGGACTTTCATTAACCAAACAGTACGCATACGGGTATGCATACTACGGTTCCCAGACTTGGAATAACTTGCAACAGTTAGCATACAACTACGCATAATGTGTTATATCCAATCATGGTTATTTGTTCTAAACTCCCATTTCAATCATTGAAACATTCTTAGAAGACAACAATAGTTGTCTCACACACACTATTAGCTTCAAAGCAATTTTCAAGTGATCGAATAATCAATACAAAACATTCCAAGTCTACATCAAATGCTGTCTCACACAAATCATATAAGATGTTACAAGGCGATTTTCACATGATCATCTTTTGACTTTCGTCAAGAATATAAGATGAACTTGGTTAAAGCGAAAGCTTACCAACACATATTTCGAGAAATATGTAAGCGAGTTAAACTCAACTTGAAATATCAAATGTGTATAATCGAAGTCTATATAACTATACGACTTTTGTATCAAATAGGAGATAGAGTAGATAGAGTTTTGAGTGATAGATGAGTTCAAGTCTCCACATACCTTTTATGATGAAGTTCCACAAGATCCCCTTAGTAGTTCTTCTTCTTCAATCGATGAACGTCATGAAGTCTAATGCTCAACTACACTTTCTATCCTAATCCGAGACTTAGCTATAAGTAGACTAGAAATCAAGACTTATAGTTTTGGCAACTAAACTTGACAAACAAGATTGAGATAGAAATGCTTGCGAGTTCGCTTGAGCAGTGCTCTAACATTAGTAATATTCAAAGTTCCTTTCGAACTAACTATAGGATCTTTACCAAGATGTGATTAACGTAAAAGTGTATTACTTTATTTATAAAGTTAAATAATATAATTGACCGGTTGTCAGCCGAGCAAAAATAATTTCACTTTCTCACTCTACTAAATATAAATGAAGTATGTGATAAGAAAGAGTTCGTATCCTGAGAGAGGAAATTGTTGTTATAAAATTTCGGTTTCTAAAGTAACCAAGGGAGGGATTTTTGTTTTATCTAAACAATAAAAATAATTGAAAGCAATAAAATAATTTGAATAATCAATAAGGAGAAGATATTGATCACGGGATAGTATCATTCACAAACATGTATTTTCATCAATGATTAGAATTGATAATTTAATCTCTCATTTACTAAAAGTCCTAGGATACCTTGTTCGCAAGTATATCCCGCTAATTCCTGATTTCATCACAACCACATTAAAATATGCATATGTGAATTCTTCCTAGAAAGCAACCTAAAGTGTAAAGTCACAATTAAGTTTAACTCCCTCAAAGCACTAAGTTCTATGGAATAAGACTAATCAAGGCAATCAAACGTGTAAAATCACTAATTCAATTTAACCAAGGTTATGATTCATATGCAATTATAAAGGTGTATCACTACAAGTAATAACCACACTATGCTACTTAGAATCGGGGATAAACAACTATTTCGTATTGATGATGCGTGTCGTAGGTGCAATCAAATTAATATCTTATTTCCACTCAATTAAAAATAATATAATGGAAGTCGAGTTCGTTCCCACGAGGAGAAAGAGATTCTAGTTGTAAAAATTGTCACAAAAGGGGGTGTAAAAAGCAAAAGAAAATAAACAAAGCAATTAAAAGATGAAGTTGAAATCAATAAGAGAGACAAGACCAAGGAATCCTTCTTCGTTGCGAAACAATGAATCAAGTTATGTTCTTTTCTACTTGTTATTAGTCACAAATTATCACCAACCGTAGGTAAAGCGACTAGATCAGTGCTAAACCCCCTAAATCCCTTGTATCACCGGATACGGAAGTTCTCGACTACCGGATTCTATTTACCAAACCACCTAGTAGTAGATCACTCTAGATGTAATTTAAATAAACGCATTAAGATTTATGAACTTATTAGGTTAATATTAGTAGTTAGACTCTTAGATCAAGGTCTACTTGCTAACGTTGTTTTCACACACAATTGCTCCACGGAATCCCTCCGCAAGGTCTCGTGTTTGATACTTATGTAAAAAGTCAAGAAACGATTACTTATCCCCTAACTTTCACTAGCTTTAGATCAAATTAACAAATCAATTTAGCGTGCACTCTAAACAACCTATCAATCAATCATGAATGAATAAACATTCCTATTAGTAAAAACAAACGATAATCATGTGAAAACTTCAAGATAGAATTGAAACAAAACTCAAATCATATATTAAGAACTAGGAATTCATCCTCAATCGATAAGAAAATTAGCTACTCATGTTTTTGAAATTCACAAAAATAATTAAAGGGAGAATTTTTCAAGTTCACACAAATAATTAAAAAGAAGAATTTTGAAAAGCAAACAAAAACACAAGTGTTGTGTGTGTAGAGAGGTGTGTAAAAGATATGTAAAACTTCTCTATTTATAGGCTTCAATATTCTCCAAATCTTCCAAGGAATAAAACCCCTTTCCTTTAGCAATTCAATTTCCAAGTCCAAGCCTTTCTCAAATCTTCCATCTTCTCTTTCCAAATTTTAGCCCAATTCCACAAACCCATGAGTTTAGATGATTCTAGAGAATTCTCCACAAATTTTCATCAATTTCCAAATTTAAGTCTTCACACCCATGAGAAGAATCCACACAAAATTCTGTAATTTTGGTCACGGAAGCTATTATGGCCGGAAGTTGACGGAATCCCAAGCAAGAATAGTCACCGCCGGTCACCTGAATTCTTCGCCGTCACTGGTATATTCGACGGAATATTCCGTCAGTCCACCGTTAGGACTAACGGTCAAAAGGTCAAACTGTTAGTCAATCGGGTCAAGGCAGATGATGAGTTAGCTTCTAGTCGCCTTCCGATTCGGTGATTGGTCTAACGGGTTGAGTTGGATCGGCTCATCGGGTTGACTTGCCCGAGTTGCGTGGGTGGCTGGATCGGTCATCGCCGGCACCGAGTTAACTCGTCGAGGGAAAATCCGGACAAAGAGTTCCGTTTGTTTATAGGACATTCCGCCGAAGTCGGGCTTTTTTTGGGTCTTCTCTGTTAAGAACCTAACATACATCTATCCATTTCATACACATTCAACCGAGCTTCACTTCATAACCCATTCCTCTCGTTGCTTCTTAATTTGAGCTCAACACTTTGCAGCATCATCTTCTTCTCTCGAGTCACAATTACAATCGTGACAATCGATTCCATCTCCAATTTCTATATTCTCGACATCACAGCGGCTTCATCTCTTCTCTTTCACTGACAAACCCTAATTTCTTGTTCGTCGATTTCAACGGCGTCGGGACTAACATCGGCATCAACGGATCCCCAATAGCAGCAACCATTCTCTTCAATCAATCAAACTCGAATTGAGTTTACCCATTCAATCACCACCACCCTATTACTCAAATCCATCTCCTATTTCATCATTTAGCAGCTCATTCTTCTTCTCAAAACCCATCTTCGATCTTAGAAACCCATTCTCAGAACCTTCATTAATTCACAATCAATTGTTCATTGAGCTTTGAACATCATCTCCGCCATGACTAATGAATTTAATCAGCGTTTCTCTGCTCTATCCCCTTCAATTTCTTGATTTCTCTCGTATCAGCAGCAACAGCATCGAACCCATCTTGCTCCCAACTCTCGATTCATCTCAAAACCCTTAATTACAAACCACCTCCATTACAACCCATTAATCTCATTGCTTTGCCTTTTCAGATTCAACCCCAAAACCCATTTAATTCACAATGATCTTTATCAATTTCAGCCACCAGATCCCCTGGTATATCTTCAATTCATGTTAACAACTCCATCTTCCAAAAACAGCACCTCCGTCTTCAATCACTCATGGCGAAAACCAGCGATTCAGATTCAACCTTCTTCTCTCGGACAATGCAAATTCAGTAGCAGCTGCGCTGCTGTTCTTCCTCTCTCGTATTTCAGATGCGAATTGATTGAGAAAATAAATCTTCTCGATTTAGGGTTGGGGTAATAAGGCAGGTCCGGATATTCAAAGCATCCAAATACTTGATAAGGGATACCCGGTTGGCAATCCCATAAGTGAATAACAGTAGACGCCCCTTAACCTCATTGGCTTTGTCTTTAGTGCTCCTCCAATAGAGAGTAGCCCTTAACCTTGGCTGGGCTCCGGATAGTGTTCGCCCATGAAATGACAATTTTGCCCTTTTTGCTCAAATTGGGTGATTTCTTCTTCTTTTCCTCCGTGTGACTCCATAGTAGCTATAAAACTCAAAACAAGCATAAAATACATAATTTACAAGAAAAATAGCAAAGAAAGCATAAACAATAGATAGGATGTATTCTACACCCTATCAATTGAAAACCCTAATCTAGCACTAGAGATGAATGCAAATCGGATTGATTCCGGACTCAACCAAACAAACAATCAAATCATATGACATTATTAATAATGAATCATAAACAATAAAGTATTGAGACAAAACTAAGTCATAGATTTAAATAACATGTTGAGAAATCAACTTTATCCCATAACCAATAATATGTGTTTAGCTACTCATAGCTATGGAGTTCATCATAAAAATATTAATTGAATAGAAGAAGATGAACAAAAGCAAACCCTAGTAGCGTAAACAAAAATGGTTCTTTCCAAGTTCCAAGAATAATACGTCATCCAAGTTGTAGAAACTTTCTCCTTTTGTAGCTTTTCTCCAACTTCCAAAACTAGGTCTTCATAGCCCAAAGTCCAATAACAAGATGTCCACCAAGCCCATATGTGAGGAATACCCATGTGAAAATATTTCCCAAAAGTATTCGCCGGAAAACTGGTATTATGGCCAGAAGTTGGACGGAATAGTGACCGGAAAAGAACTCAGGTGACCGGCAAAGTCCACCCGGTCACCGATCAACGAGTCAACTCGGGTCAACTCAGAAGTCATACCGAGTCAGGGAGTCAGATGGCTAATCTGACGAGTCAGGTCTAGCTCAGTCTAATTCACTTTGGCCTAGGCCATTTGCACTGGCCAAATCTTGTGATGCACAATCCTTGTGCTTCCATCCATGATGGCCCTGTATGTTGCATATTTACCAGCCTACACTTCAAATTTGCAATACTTGTATCTTCTCGACTTCAAGCTCCACTCTCTCTTGCTAAAACCATTCAATCAAACACCACCCTCGCTCAAAATAGCATCCACCCGCAAGTGTCACCCAACATAGAACCCGGTACCACCGCCATCTCTCATTGAAGCATCACCCGAACCTAAGCATACATCTAACATTGATTGATTCAAAGCTCATTCTGTTACCTCCATTCTCGGCTATACCTGTAGCTTCGCACTATCCTTACAATTCCATTACAATCATTCCCAAGCTCCAGTTAAACTGCAATGCAGCCAATGCACCTGCAATGCTCAAAGCAGCAGCATCACAGCACCAATATACCCTTTTCAGCACTTAAATACCAATTCATTCACACTCCCATTGATCACGGCAATTTCAATTTGCAACTATTCTCAGCATATGAACTGCCAATTTAATTAGCCATGGGAAATATGACTGCAGCTCCAATGCAAAAAGAATACAATCTCAAGCCAACAACATTTCGTATCTTGCCATAACCCAGCCAACAATATTGATTCAGCATCACCATTCCATTACCACCTACACTGACATTTCTTTTAGCCTGTAACTCAGCACTGTCACAGCTCCAAACACAACTTCTGCAGCTTCTTGACCCTAGCATTCATCACCTTTGGTTTCCAACCATTCCTGTAGCAATCAACCCCATAGCCTTCATGATTTCAACACTTCCCATTCATATCAGCACCATTTGAGCCTTGCCTTAACCTGCAGCTATCTGTAGCTTCTTAGTTTCCATTTGCAGCACTAACAAGCACAGCACCACCAGTTGCACATCATATACTCTCAACCTGCCGCAACAAAGACAAGACTGCAGTTGCGACTCCATTTGCACTATCCCACAGTGCCCTATTCTTTGCATCTTAACTCGCACTTCCAATTCCAACCCTATAGTCCACAACTCCACTCT
The DNA here is from genome assembly GCA_023531295.1 of Papaver armeniacum. Classification (NCBI taxonomy): domain Eukaryota; kingdom Viridiplantae; phylum Streptophyta; class Magnoliopsida; order Ranunculales; family Papaveraceae; genus Papaver; species Papaver armeniacum. Next base: position 32,023 of record JAJJWW010015366.1, read on the forward strand.
ACTTTCCCGCTTTTCCGAACATTCATCTATTTGCGAATTTGCTCAATCATTCATTCAAGCCAACAAACATTGTATCAACAACCTCATTATATTCTTTCAACCACTGAGGCCATCAATTCAATTTATTTCTTTCTGATCCACAGCCTTTGTCCATCAAACCAACACCTGTCATCTTCTTCTTTGACCATTCTCTCGTAACCCATGACAATCATCTTGTTCTTTGCACAAACAACCGTCACCATTTCAGTAGCTTCTTGACGGCCCAACACATTCTCCCCGCAAATCACGGGCTCATCTCGATTCCACTAACAAAACCATCTTTTGCAGCCAACAACAACTCTATCTCAGGCTCAACTTCAGCTATATCACAGTTACACGCCTACAAAGAGCTCACTAGACTCTGTAGCCTGTTGGAGAAACTTCCCTCTCTTCATCACAGCTCAAGATTTTCAACATCACTACATCCCGCCAATCCCTGGAAACAGCATCACCAGCTGCCAATCGCAATTAACATCTGCACCTCCATCAACAGCAGATCCCCTTTGTATTCTCCATCGGATCCCATCACTGATATCAACTCCCATCTCTCGATTCAATTCCAAATTTGTCAATAAGATCATTCTCCTTCTTGAATTTTCGATCTGCAACCAAACTCATTTGCTTACCTGTCTTGTCTATTCAATCGCACAGATGAATCCATGGCTAACACCCATCTACCAAACGACATCAAAGATCTTAAACCTCAACCATCTTTTTAATCTACTCATCTCTCGATTTGCGGCTTCAGAAAACCTAATCTTCCCCGATTCTCACATCTTCTAAGCATCATCGAACTATGGATTCTCGAACGAGCTCAACTTCTCTTTCCCTTGTCTTCAAATCTTTGCATCATTTCATCGATTTCTCCGTAAACTCCGATCACTTAATGCCGCCTAACTCTGAAATTCAGTAAACTGTTATTGATGGTGGATTTTCATTTAAGGTTAAAATTGTAAAAAACTAAGTAAATTATGCGCTAACATCTTGTAAAAGATAAAGCCATTAATAAGTGTTGAATACTTCTTCACTTTACTAATTCACCTTAGAATGGAGCATGTGGCAACAATCCCATTCTGTGAATTAAATACATGAAATTCATCCAGGTTGGAGCATGTAGCAACAATCCCATATACCCTGTGAATTTATAGCATTATTAATTAATACGTGAGCAGCCTTGTATTTCTGTACTCATTATCGGTGCGGATGACGGCGAGTGTTGCTCTCAGCAGAGCAACACAAACCTCCAAGCATTATAATGAAATCATGTACGAAATACCCGCACAGGTTGCAACTCTCGATGTGTTATACTAGCCCGATTGAGAACTCTCGGTGTGTTATACTAGCCCGATTGAGCTTGACTGTCCGTATCAGTCACGGATATGATCTCGTTCATCCAACCTCACCAGGCGTGATTGGATGGCTCGGATCAATTCCATAACCCCAAGGTGTATGGAATATTCACTGCCGAACCAACGTGGACCCCGCATGGTCGGCCTCCCCAAAATATTGGCATAGCTTGCCAAAACGTCCAAACCAGAGCGTATGGACGGAAAACCCAAAATTAGAGTTTGCGGCATATTACATGTGTCGCAAAACATTCCCAACCATCCATCTTCGCAGGTATAGATGGAGGGCGTAGATGTAGATTCAAAGGGGCCGAGCATGTCAACACAATCACCATGGGCCCGCCTACATACCTCGACCAATCGGTCAATCGGGCAAGGCATGTCAACACAATCATCGTGGGCCCGTCTATCCCCTCACCGATCGGCCAAGGCATATCATGCCCGGCTATCCTAAAATGCGCGCCCAAACTTGCGTGGTCACACTTCCCAAATTGCAAACCGATCTCACCACTCAACTTCAGGACGATTTGAGTGGCTTAGATCACGTTTTCGTGGGACGATGGTATAGGCGCGAACACCCACCTACCACCTACACTCCCAGATCGATCGGCCAAGACCGACCAAGAATTGGTTGTCTTGGGAACGCGCCCGAAGATGGCGTGATGTGCGGCTCTTACGGCACTAATTTTCTGTCACAAATTGATCTCGACCACTCAACTTCACCAGGACCGGTGAGTGGCCTAGATCATACTTTCGTGAGGTAATGGGGTATGGGAGCCTAAACCGTCATGCAAGCCTACACGCATGTGCGATCGCTTTGCCAAAATCGTCTCCCAAGCTAAAGAATGATGCCTACGCACCTCTTCAAAATCCTAATTCCATCAACGGTCGCAGATGAGTGTCTCAAAGATCATCTCATCCGTCCAACTTCACCGGCTTGGTTATACAACCCTGGTCAGGAGTTAATTGGTCAGTGAGGTGTCATGGTGATCACCACCCGTCACTTTACCACACCATGATGCAAAGATCATGATAAAATACACATGATACTTCACAAGTATCAACTTCCCGAATAACGCAGTTATTTAATTTAGCATTACATGATACCTTTTGTGGGTCCCACGATCCACACTCGAGACATCAATCATGTCACAAACGGGGGATACATACTGGGGTATTGGTCTGGCGGTTTACGGGGGCTGCGTACAACACGCCATCACAAGAACGTGTTAGGAAGTCATGGACGGTTAGAGATGACGGGAGAAGTGGGCATGACCGGGTCGTGCAACACCAACACACAACTCCACTACTCCATCACTTCACTTCCTCCACTTCCCACGAGAGACGTGAATAAGGCTCAAATGACTTGTATAAATAGGTTCTCCTCCCTATTTTCCAAACAGGAGAAAAAACAACACAAGTCCAGACGAGACAGAAATCAAGTGTTAATACAAAACGTATTCAAACACGAGCCCGCTTGCATCAATCGTAAGCTTCGCTCACCTTTCTCGTTACAAGTCATAAGCAAGCCAACACCTTCACAATCTCAACACCTTCTTGGCTTCCTCCCTAAGATCAACCCCATCTCCTTCACTTTGTGACCGAAACAAGTCCTGAACGGCCATTTCTTGGTTTAGGCCGGACTTGCCTGCATTGATTTCCGAATCTACAAGCACTCACCGCGCAGTGCATTTGTTTAGGTTTAGATTCATTCCTCATCCACACACCCCAAATTACCAAATCCGGCAGGAATAGTGTTCACCATAAACAATTGGCGACCACACTGGAGGTTAATCTCTCGGTTGTAAAGTCAATTTCTTCAAAATCCGATTCAATTTTATCAATTTCGAAAAGGGTAGATCTTAGGACCAATTCAATCATCAATCCATTTCAAGATGGTAGAACTTCGGTATGGATCACCAATCAATTTACGATAGAGCTAGTGTGGATAACACTCCAAAGTGTCGATGTACATGTCGGTGGAGCTACCGTGGTCATTACATCTTATGGAGCCGTCACTTCTACCACCAGTGCTAACGTAGCATGAGATGTTCCATAAAGTGTAACACCTCCCATCACCAGAGCAGCAGCCGCAAATCCCCGCATCTCATCAAGTGTAACACCTCGTAGTCATCGAGCAACAACTTCCACTCCTTCATCGGGATGAGGATCCGAGGGACGAGAGGAAGACCATCCCCCATTACCATTGCAGACTTGATGGAGAAGCAGGAAGTTCTTGCTAAGACTCAAATGGATATGGCCGCAACTCAGAAAGAGGTACTCACTTTTTTTTAAGACATTAATCGATCGATTGCCACAAGAGCCGCGACAGCCCCGGAGAAAAAAGGAACGCATTCAACGCACCGCAGAAGGTACTTGGCGGCGCGGACCTCCATGGACCCGATCAAAGAAGCGACATCAAATATGAGCAGTCATGTCATGGAGACTCCTACACTGGGGACCGATCCTCACAACGATCCTCCTCAAGTCAATAGTTTCACTATGAACCTAGAGGCCGGTGGATCGGAAGCGGTTTCTCTAGTGGAAAGTTTATGCAAACTTTCACACCTCTCGAAGAATCACGCGGAGACGTTTTTTGCTGCAATCAACAAGAGGAAGGTCACGACCGTGCCTTACATGTCACCGCACGCATCAAGGATTCGAGTTCAAGACGTCCCTTATCTACACAGGAGCGTCTTCGAATGTGATTACTCTCAAGACTCTCAGGACATCCAAGGTTCTCCCAGGCAAGGTCGTACGGAATCCTACCGCCCCACTCCCCACGTGGGCGTCAATTCAGGAAGAAGACCGGCTTGCATCATTGAGGGCTAAAACCCACGATGCATCTTTGTTTGACGAAGCATTCTTCTCCATCCTCTGTGAAGCCACCCCACCCACGTTCACACGAAGAGGGAACGAACTTTTGTGGCGAGTCGTGACGAAAGGGAAAATGGTATACCGACACCGCCGTTATCAATTAGGTGGGAGATCAAGTACACCGATCTCTCCACCCAATGGAATGCTACAACAAAGAACGAACCACAAGAACAAGTGCTAGATGCTCCACAACACTGCAAGATGGCACCAACTCCACAACTGATGAGGTTGAAATCATTGAGGAATCTCCTAGGCCTATCTCCATCAGCTCAACCTTGTGTACGGATAAATGCACGAAGCTCGTGGAACTTCTCAAAGAGTACCAGGACGTATTCGCTTGGAGATATGAATAAATGTAGGATTTAAATGAAAATTGGTCACCCATCATCTACATGTCATACCTGTATCCAAGTCGGTTAAACAGTTGTAGTTCAGATCAGGTGCTGCATAGACTTCAGAGACTTGAACAGGTGCTGCTCCAAAAAACGATCCTCCTTTACCTAACATCGACATGTTAGTAGATGCAACCAAATGGACACGGAATGTTCTCCTCCATGGATGGATATAGCGGCTACAATCAGATAAGGATGCGAGCATGATGCAAGTAAGATAGCTTTTTGAACTCCTCTCGAAATTTTTATTATACCATACCGCCATTTGGTTTAAAGAATACGGTGCAACGTATCAACGCTCTATGACGGCAATCTTCACCGAGCCGATACCTCAAGGAGCAAGCTTCAAGAAGATAACGATGTCCACGCGTCATATCGATCAAGATCCCGGGCGAGTCACTCTATCGACAGTGGTCGAACAAGATCCCAAGCGAGTCCCTTTATCGATAAAGTGGTATATGGCTATCATGTTATGTTGGAGAATATGCGCTTTGGTCATCCTCTGAGCTGTTGAACGTTCATCTACAACACAACATATGCCCGATAGAAAGAAACAGGCATGCCGGTAATGAAGAGCCTCATAATGTTTGTAGGGGCATATATCTCACCAACAAAGCGATACAACCTTCAGCCTTTCGTAAGGGGGCCTCAAGGCAAAGAGGAAAACCACCGAGATACAACATCATGTGCGTCCGTCAACTCCAACTCCAAGACCACATGCACGACTCCCACAATGATGAAATAATGTCCAAGATATTCCATATCCTGGATCGACAACAACCACTATGAACAAACCATGTAAACCACGCTTGGGGATCGAGGCTCGCATGAAGTTCCTTCACCGTCACCAAGGAATTCTTCAACATGAGAGAGATGGTCAGTCAAGAAGCATGGAATTCGCAAGGGTAAATCGAATCAAGAGGGAAACACTTCAACGCTCCCTCTAGCAGAAGTTGCTTCAATGGTATATTCAAGAGCCGCCTCAACGCTCTCTCCCGGACCCACGTTCGCTTAGGAATCCTTCTTCAACACTCTCTCCGTGGATCCACCTCAACGTTCACACCGAAACCACTTTAACATCCTCTCGAGCCGTTTCAACACTCAAGTCGCGCCAATAATCTGCGCTCGGTCAAGTTATCTTTGATGTACTCATTGCTCAACATACGTCTCATCCATCCTTCATGAGGGCCCAACGGAGCATGAAAACCTTGAAGTCGATAGGAGAAGGGTTATCTTGTGAAACGGATATTTTCATATAGTTGAAAGAGCACGGTGAACAACTCATCATCAATGTTCGGCATATCTTTGAAGTTGTCAACACCTCGACTTGGCACCAACATTATCCCTGTAAGACATCTCAACAGAGTTCTTTTCTTCATTCTACAATAAAATACATGAGTCAAGATTTGTATAAAAACGCATGAGATGTGTAGTCACACACGACAGAACACACATTCACGTTGGAGTATACAAGGCTGGTATTGGGTCCAAACACGGTATTGATCAAGTTTCAAGTTCGGTGTTGATCAAGTCACAAGTACGGTGTTGATCAAGTCTCAAGTCCGGTATTGCTCAAGTCTCAAAGTTCGGTATTGATCAAGTCTCAAAGTCCGGTGTTGATCAAGTCATAAGTCCGGTATTGCTCAAGTCTCAAGTCCGGTATTGCTCAAGTCTCAAGTCCGGTATTGCTCAAGTCTCAAAGTCCGGTATTGTAAAGTCACAAGGATGGTATTCGAATAAAACAGGCGCACGCAGCAAGGCCGTTTTTCAGTCGAAACACAGGGTTGACGTTCAGTCAGGCACGTGGCGGGTCCCACTTGATCCCAGCCCCAGATTGGTCGAAGAAGACACAGCCGTCCCCAATCAAAGCTCTCTCTCCAGAAGAAGGCGTTTCAGCTCCAACACTTCAACGCTCTCCCGGGCCTGCTCCAGAAGCTGCTTCAACGCTTTCTACAGGACCCACATTTACATTTGAGCACACAAGGTTCATTTTTTTTTTAAAAACAAGCTTGCTCACATCGGGTCCCACGTTCGAGAAAAGCAAACAACAAGGCCGGTGTTTAGTCAAGCTAGCTGGGTCGGTGTTTGGTCGAAGTAGCAAGATGACACTCGAGCAATTACATCAACCGTACGGTCAAAGTAGGCGCAGGACATGGCCGACGTTTGAAACATGTACACGGCGGTCCTGCGTTTTATCAAAACAGGCACATCAAGCCCACGTTCGATCAAGGAGGTGCAGTAGCCCCACGAACGAAACAAGCGTAACAGTCCATCGAAGCAGGCAAGACCGACATCATGCTAGGGGAACACTCGCCTGGAGCCACTTGAACGTGACATGCTCCAAGGACGGGATGACCCGTCTCTCCCCGGTAACATCTAACTTTGTCTCATAAGCTTTGTCTTTAACTGTCACCATCTCATGCCTACCCCACAATGGTGTAACCATTATGTGCTAGGCAGGGGACTTAATGTTGATGGTGGATTTTCATTTAAGGTTAAAATTGTAAATAACTTGATAAATTATGCGCTAACATATTGTAAAAGATAAAGCCATTAATAAGTGTTGAATACTTCTTCACTTTACTAATTCACCTTAGAATGGAGCATGTGGCAACAATCCCATTCGATGAATTAAATACACGAAATTCATCCAGGTTGGAGCATGTAGCAACAATCCCATATACCCTGTAAATTTATAGCATTATTAATTAATGCGTGAGCAGCCTTGTATTCCTGTACTCATTATCAGTGCGGCATGACGACTGAGTGTTGCTCTCAGCAGAGCAACACGAACCTCCAAGCATTATTATGAAAGCATGTACGAAATACCCGTACAGGCTGCAACTCTCGGTGTGTTATACTAGCCCGATTGAGCATCCGGACTGTCCGTATCAGTCGGGATATGATCTCGTTCATCCAACCTCACCAGCGTGATTGGATGGTTTCACTCAATTCCATAACCCCCAGCGGTATGGAATATTCATCGCCGAACCAACGCGGACCCCGCATGGTCGGCCTCCCAAAAATATTGGCATAGCTTGCCAAAATGTCCAAACCAGAGCGTATGGACGGAAAACCCTAAATTAGGGTTTGCGGCATATTATATGTGTCGCAAAACAGTCTCAACCATCCATCTTCGCAGGTATAGATGGAGGGCGTAGATGTAGATTCAAAGGGGCTAGAGCATGTCAACACAATCACCATGGACCCGCCTACATACCTGACCAATCGGACAGGACCAACCATGGTTGGTCATCCCAATTCATGCGCCCGAACGAGCATGACGCACGGCCGTGAAACCCAAAATTAGGGTTTTGAGCATCACGAGCGTCCATCTTCTCCGGCCCGAATGGAGGGTCCCAGATTAGATTAAGCAGGTCCGGTCATACTAGCATGACCACTGTGGGCCCGTCTATCCCCTCACATGATCGGCCAAGGCATATCATGCCTGGCTATCCCAAAACGCGTCCAAACTTGCGTGGTCACACTTCCCAAATTGCAAACTGATCTCGACCACTCAACTTCACCGGACGATTTGAGTGGCTTAGATCACGTTTTCATGGGACAGTCAGGTATAGGCGCGAACACCAGCCTACCACCTACACTCCAGACCGATCGGCCAAGACCGACCAAGAATTGGTTGTCTTGGAACGTGCGCTTGAAGATGGCGTGATGTGCGGCTCTTGCGGCACTAATTTTTCTGTCACAAATTGATCTCGACCACTCAACTTCACCCAGGACGAATAATTGAGTGGCCCAGATCATACTTTCGTGAGGTAATGGGGTATGAGCGCCTACACTGTCATGTTGTCTACACGCATGTACGATCGGCCTGGCCAAAATCGTCTCCCAAGCTTGGATTCGACCAAGCTGAAAAATGATGCCTGCGCACCTCTTCAAAACCCTAATTCCATCAACGGTCGCAGATGAGTGTCTCAAAGATCATCTCATCCGTCCAACTTCACCGGCTTGGTTATACAACCCTGGTCAGGAGTTAATTGGTCAGTGAGGCGTCATGGTGATCACCACCCGTCACTTTATCATACCATGATGCAAGACTCGCATAAAATACACATGATACTTCACAAGTATCAACTTCCGAATAACGCAGCTTATTCAATTTAGCATTACATTCACCTTTTGTGGGTCCCACGATCCACACTCGAGACATCAATCATGTCACAAACGGGGGATACATACTGGGGTATTGGTCTGGCGGTTTACAGCGTGCAGCGTGCAACGCGCCATCACAAGAACGTGTTATGAAGTCATGGACGGTTAGAGATGACAGGAGAAGTGGGCAAGACTGGTCGTGCAACACCAACACACAACTCCACTACTCCATCACTCCACTCCTCCGCTTCCCACGAGAGACGTGAATAAGGCTCAAATGACTTGTATAAATAGGTTCTCCTCCTATTTTCCAAACAGAGAGAAAAACAACACAAGTCCAGATTGAGACAGAAATCAAGTGTTAATACAAAACGTATTCAAACACCAGAGCCTCGCTTGCATCAATCGTAAGCTCCGCTCACCTTTCGTTACAAGTCATAAGCAAGCCAACACCTTCACAATCTCAACACCTTCTTGGCTTCCCTCCCAAAGATCAATCCCATCTCCTTCACTTTGTGACCGAAACAAGTCTGGAACGGCCATTTCTTGGTTTAGGCCGGACTTGCATGCATTGATTTCTCGAATCTACAAGCACTCACCGCAAAGGCATTTGTTTAGGTTTAGATTCATTCCTCATCCACACACCCCAAATTACCAAATCCGGCAGGAATAGTTTTCACCCATAAACAACTGTAATGAAGAAGAAGAACGATTCGGTCGAGGGTTGCGTAGTGTAGTGAACTGGGATGGCTATTGGCACCCACTGATTTGATATGGGCAACCCAAATGACCATTTGGTCGTCAGTCTTGGAAGACCGATTAAATTTCTGCATAATCTTTCTTTCAATGCCTTAAGAGCCGTGTTCTTGCTAGCTTTGCTTCCGCTGACGCCTAGTGCCTCCAAGTAAAGCCTTTAGCTCATATTTCTCCTTTTTCTGCCATATGACTCCATTGCACCTAATAACTCAAAACTAAGCATAAGAGATGCATTTAGCAAAGAAAGCATAAATACTAGATATAAAATTAGGTGTTTTACAACACCTATCAATAATGCGTAATAAAGTAAATAACACATGACACACAAGATTTTTTTTAACGGGGAAAAGTATCCGCGAGAAAACCGGGGGACCTAGTCCAAGTTTTGAATGCTCTCGAATTAAGCCGTTATACAAATTGATTACCGTAACTTTGTATAGTTGAGACCAAGTAAACACTCATTCGTTACTCAGTTCCTTTTTGTATGTCTGCGCCGACAACCAATTTTTCCAATACATGTGAATCTTAAGACAAAGTTTACTATATTTGGTTTATTCATCGTTTTGAAGACTTCTACTCTCGATCCTTTGGACAAGAACAAGAAATAACAAATAGCTAAATCATTCCAAGAACCAACTTACTTATCGATCACCCAAAATCAATATTTTTATTTATGGTAAAGAAGAGTAAAGGATTTGATATTTGTGTCATTAAACTATTTTAGTATAAAATTAATCTTGATGAACAAGATTTATCCAAGAAAATTAATGCAACTAGACGGTTTATTCGATCTTATACAAATCTTAAGTTTATCAAGATAAATTGCTTCCAGATCTCACATAATCAAGTATGTAAGAGGTAACACAAAGATCAGAACCAAAAAGAAAAGTCTTCAATCTTTAAATATAATCTTCAAAGTAACAATTGAGAACAACTTGTTCCACTATAGATTAAACACCCGTAAGAGTAGTCATTAACGTTGATTGATCAACATTTTCACAGATCTAGAATCATTCAAATTTGTGATGGTCAAATCTTCAAACAAATTTGATTGGCCTTATACCATAAGAGAAAACCCATATAATAAACAAGTTTGATCTATTGAAGATAATTATACCGTTAGTTCAACAACAAGTAATTAAACACCGAAAACAAAATAAAAATCTAGCTTCCACCAACGGAAATATAAAGGCTTCTTAATCCCAAAGAATACCATGGTTTTTATACTCGTATGAGTCACGAGTCGTGTCAACAATTTAAAAATCGGTTCAAATCGTAACTAAGAAACGATCTTATCGATAATATTGAATGCCAAACCTTATAAAATGATTATTGGCTGAATTATTGGTCAATCATCAAGTTTTGAGTGGAAATTTTTGTCGAATAAAAACAAAGAAGAAGGGGTCAAATCCGAGAACTCATGTGAAAAGGAGAGGGCACCAAGTACACTATCAACTTTTTCGTTCGCAACCTATGTAGATAAAACCTAATACAATTGCAAGTAGACCAACTTAATGATCCTTGACAATATGTATATAGAGTTCATATCTCTATCTGTTCTCTATCGTAAAGTCTAGAAAATGGAGTCCGTGAACATGATTGTTAAGAAGATTATTTGGACGATCTCAAAATCAATATCCAATATCAATCTAGTCATATCCAAATATTCAGATCTGAATTTCGCCAAGTATGAAACTCATTATCTATCTTTCAAGATACGAATTCTACAAGAAACAAGTCTCATAATCGATCTTAATTGTATGGACGTATTTACTAGCATTGAATACGTACTACTTGTGTAAATCCTATTACAAAGTTAAACTATATAATGTGGAAAAGGAAAAATACAAGACATCGGGAGTTTTGTTAACTGGGAAACCGCAATAGCGTAAAAATCATGAACCTCGTCCAAATTTGAACATCAAACTGTATTAATCCTCTACATACACTAGCCTACTATCAGACTTCATACTTTTGGAATGTAGTTGAGACCAAATCCAGCCTTCAATAGTTCGATTCTGATTTGCTCTCCTTACGTTTCTTGAACCTCTCAAGGCTCTACACAATTGATTACCTTAGATGACGTCCTTTATGACCTAAGAGTTGCTTCAACCTAAGTGAATACTTTTGAAACCAATCTTCCTCTAACAGGTATGCCTATTTGATTTCCCTTTACATTAAAGATTAAGGCTTGAAAATCTGTTTGCAATAGACAAAGCTTCCAAACCTCACAAATCCGGAACACTTACACTAAGTTAGTTGAGAAGCGTGAATTCTTAACCACCTCTCAAGAAAAATCGTGAACTAATCAATTAAGAATTTTATTTTGAGAAATCACAGAGTGCAAGACAAAGATAACTTTATGATTTCTATCTACCTTGCCCGAAAGATATTACGAGAACCTCAATAATATAAAAGCAAGATCGGGATACACGAACTATCAAGGTAAAGATAGTCGGGCTCGGATTCACGAATCCCCAAGTGAAGTCTTTAAGTCGTAGACCTAATTATGTTTCTCAGAGGAAACCTAGGTCAATAGAGGACGACTCTAGATATCAACTAGGACAGAAATAAGCATGGATTGAATTTCCCAGTTAAAAGAGCATCTTTATATATAGATGTTCAAGACCATGAGTTGTTTAGAATTCAAGCTAAAATAACTTGATATTCAAGCAAACACTTTCTATATTTAGATGAAACTATAATTAGGTTTTTAAGTAAGCATGTGAGTAGTTAGTCTTGAAATCACATAGAAGAATGTACATAGTGGTCCGGTTAGGAAACCGTGTATGATGACCGTTCTTTGGCAAATATGCCTTATGAACTAAAGCAATATGATGTTCATTCTAGAATTTAATCATGATCAATATATACAAGGTGTTTTAGTGATCAATGATGTCTTATAAGTGTTAATGAGAGTCATAACAATACTAAACATATTTAAAAATAAATCTTTGAGCATCTACTAAGCATTCACTAGGATTGTTGGTGAAAAGGCTCATGAACTATATAGGATGTTTATGAAACCCGAGAGCAACAGTTCATTGTGAACCGAGTTGTCCAACTATTCTGCGGCTCGTGAACTCATATGACAACCGTTAACGAACGGGATCACAAACCATTAGCCTATTGCCGAACTCGGATCATCGCAGTTGTGAATCGGGTAGGTGAACCATCCCTTCGAACTGTAAGGTTTGCAAATTGGTTCGCCAACCTTCCCGTATTTCATAAACTTAAATATATATGGGGTTTGAGAGATGGTTCTCCAACCTACCCCCGAGCCGAAATAACGAAGTTCTGAATTTCTCTCTTTGATGTCCGAAACATTTCCAAATGGTAAAATCATTGCGTGGGCAATTTTCAAATGGCCCACAAACTTAGTTCTTGAACAGTTGTTCGAATTAATATTTTTAAGGACCTTTGAACATCCAATGCTTTAATCATATTTCGAGATGTTCAACAAGACAAGCTTGACTCGAAATTTCTTCTTTGCAATAAATCTAGAAGTCATGCGACATGAGTCTTAAATAAATAGAATGGTAGAGCTTGTGAGTAAATAAAATAGTTCAGTATTTACATACCTTGTTGATGAAGTTCTCCAAATGTCTTTGTCGGTCTTCAATCTTCGAGGGTTATGTCTGATACTCAACCACCAACTTTTATACCTAGTCCGAGACTTAACTTAGTAGACTATAAATCAAGATATAGTTTTTTTCATCTAACATTGACAACAAGCTTGGGATAGCAAAACTTGTGGGTTCAACCGAGCATTTCTCTAACTTCATGGCCAAAATGGTGAAGGGAGATTCATCGGACGTCGAATGAATAAGTTATGGCCAAAATGGTGAAGGGAGATTCATAAGCACTTACGGTTAGGAAAACCAACCATAGACATGTCGTAAAGATGCGAATTTGGACTTCTCAAATGTGTAAACTTGGTTCCGGAAGGATTTTAAGCCCTAGTGTTTATGGGTGAAAGCTATTTTTCCGGTGGTGTGTGGATGAGAAATGAGTCTAAACCTTAAACAAATGCACTACACAGAGTGCTTGTAGATTCGAGAAATCAATCTGTGCAAATCCGGCCTAAACCAAGAAGTGGCCGTTCCAGACTTGTTTCGGTCACAAAGTGAAGGAGATGGGGTTGATCTTAGGGAGGAAGCGAAGAAGGTGTTGAGATTGTGAAGGTGTTGGCTATGTATAACTTGTATCATAAAGTTGAACCTGTCTTGCGGGATGTAAGCTATCAGTTCGGTGTTTGAATACGATGGTATCAACACTTGCCTCTCGTTGTCCTGGACTTGTTCGTTGTTTTTGAAAATAGGGAGGAGAACCTATTTATACAAGTCATTTGAGCCTTATTCACGTCTCTCGTGGGAAGTGGAGGAAGTGGAGTGATGGAGTAGTGGAGTTGTGTGTTAGTGTTACACGACCAGTCCTGCCCACTTCTCCTGTCATCTCTAACCGTCTATGACTTCCTGACACGTTCTTGTGATGGTACGCCGCACGTTGTAAACCGCCGACCAATACCCCGGTATGTATCCCCAGTTTGTGACATGATTGATGTCTCGAGTGTGTGGATCTTGGGACCCGAAAGTAGCATGTAATGCTAGATTAAATAACTAAGGTATTTAGGAAGTCGATACTTGTGAAGTATCGTGTGTATTCTATGTAGGTACCACATCATGATGTGGTAAAGTGACGGGTGGTGATCACCATGACGCCTCACTGACCAATTAACTCCTGACCAGGGTTGTATAACCAAGCCGGTGAAGTTGGACGTACGAGATGATCTTTGAGACACTCATCTGCGACCGTTGATGGAATTAGGTTTTTGAAGAGGTGCGCAAGCATCACTCTTGACTTGGTCGAATCCAATCATGGGAGGTGTTTGGAAACAACCGACCGGGCATGCGTGTAGACGGCATGCCGGTGTACACGTCCGTACCTCACTTTGTCCCATGAAGGTGCGATCTAGGCCACTCAATTTGACCGTCAAAGAGGAGCGGTTGAGATCGATTTGCAACAGAAATCTGGTGCCGCAATAGCCGCGCATCATGCCAATTTTGGGCGCGTTCCAAGAGGACCAAGCTTGGTCGGTCTTGGACGATCAGCCGGCGTGCATACGGTGGGATGGTGTATATACTGTACTTCATCGTCCCATAGAAACGTGATCTAAGCCACTCAATTTGTCCGTAAACTTGAGCGGTCGAGATCGGTTTGTTGTTGGGGAGTGTGACCACGCCTAGCTTGGGCGCGCGAATCAAGGTGTACAACCAAGTTTGGTCTTGGCCGATCGGGTGTGGATATAGGTGGGCCTACATTGATCGTGTTAATACTTACCGGACCTGCTTAGTATGTTCCTGCACCCTTCATTCATGCAAGGAGAAAATGGACGCTCGTGATCCCGACACAAACCCTAATTAGGTTTTGCCGGCCGTGTGTCATACCCAGTTTGGGGCGCACGAATCAAGACGACCAACCATAGTTGGTCCTGAACGATTAGTCGGGTATGTAGGCGGGCCCAAGGTATTTATGTTGACATGCTCTGGGCCTTTGAATCTACATCTACACCCTCCATCTATGCCTGCGAAGATGGATGGTTGAGACTGTTTTGCGATACATGTAATGTGCCGCAAACCCTAATTTAGGGTTTTTGTCCATACTCGCTCGGGGTTTGGACGGTTTGGCAAGCTATGCCACCTTTTTTTTTTGGGAGGCCGACCATGCGGGGCCCGCGTTGGGTCGGTGCTGCATATTCCAATACCTGCTTGGGGTCATGGATTCAATCTAAGCCATCCAATCATTGTTGTGAAGTTGGATGGTCGTGATCGTTTCTGAGACTGATATGGTCAGTTCAGGTTCAAATATGCACAATCGGGCTAGTATAACACACCGAGAGTTGTAGCCTGTATGGGTATTTCATACATGCTTCATTATTAATGCTTGGAGATTCGTGTTGCTCTGCTGAGAACAACACTCAGTCGTCATGCCGCACCGGTAATGAGTACAGGAAATACAAGGCTAGTCATGCATTAATTAATAATGTTGTAAATTCACAGGGTATATGGGATTGTTGCTACATGCTCCAACCTCGGATGAATTTCGTGTATTTAATTCACGTATCATCTTGGGATTGTTGCCACATGCTCTATTCTAGGTGAATTAGTAAGGTGAAGAAGTATTCATCACTTATTAATGGCTTTATCTTTTGCAAGATGTTAGCGCATAATTTTGGCCTTTACAAATTTAGCCTTAAATGAAAATCCACCATCAACATTAAGTCCCCTGCCTAGCGCATAATGGTTGCGCTATTGTGGGGTAGGCATGAGATGGTGACATACTTATGTGAAGGAGACAGAATAAAGAAAATTTACCCGGAGGAATTTTGACCGACCGCTAGCAGTAGTCCATGTAAACGCCGTTGTGCAAGCGCGGAATCCTTTGGTGGGACCGGTTTCCTTCCTTGCGTGTTTGAATCAAAAGAGGAATCCAAGCAAAAGAGGAATCCTTGTTCTATTGGGATTCTTCCAAATTTTGTCTATAAAAGGACCGACCCCTTTTCTTTTTCTTCACACTTTTTCTCTTCTTTTTTTTTTTTTTTTTTTTATGTGTTCGGCAGCTCTTGTTTGCGATCTCCACTGCCGCCGCCGGAGCTTGCCGTCGTCCGTCCGTCCGCAAGGTTTTTTTTTTTTTTTTTTTTTTTTTTTAAGGTAAAACCCTAGTTTGCTAGGTAAACACCTTTTGCAAGATATATACTATGCTTAGTTCTTCCACCAAGATTGATATGCCAACATTTGTTAGGATTGCTTAGTAAAAACAAGCCGTGAATCCATGAATATGTTGTGTCTTGCCTCCTTTTTCATTGTTGCATACAAAACCTAGATTCTTAGGTTGTAGCTTGGAAAGGAACTCGGCTTGAATTTCGTGAACATGATTCCCATGACATAAGAGAACCGTGTTGTGCAAATAAATATGGTCCCGCCATATATGCTCGTGGGTCCCATATCGTGTATGCCTGACTGAACGTCACCTTTATACCAGCCTCGTGCCCTTGACCAACACTGGACTTGAAACTTGAGCAATACCGGACTTGAAACCTGAGCAATACCGGACTTGAAACTTGAACAATACCAGTATCAGACTTGAAGCTTGAGCAATACCGGACTTGAAACTTGATCAATACCAAACTTGTCGCTTGATCAATACCAGACTTGAAGCTTGAGCAATACCGGACTTGTGACTTGAGCAATACCAGTATCAGACTTGAAGCTTGATCAATACCAGACTTGAAACCTGAGCAATACCGGACTTGAAACTTGAACAATACCAGACTTGAAACTTGATCAATACCGAACTTGTCACTTGATCAATACCGGTGTTTGGACCTAATCCCGGCCTTATGTATTCCAACGTGAATGCATTTCACACACGTATCGCGTGTTTTTATACAAGTATTGACTCCTGTCTTTTATTGTAGAATGAAGAAAAGAACTCTTGTTGATATGTCTTCTGGAGATAATCTTTTTGGTGCCAAGTCGTGAAGTGTTGACAGACTTCAAAGATATGCCGAACATTCTTCGATGAGTTGTTCACCTTGTCTTTTGCAAACATTAGAAACATCCTCTCACAGGATAGTCCCGCTTTCCAGGGTTGAAGAAAATATGGAAGCCGATTCATCTTCTTCTTCAAAGACTTGTGATGAGGTTTTGTCTTGAAGAAATGAATATCCGCCTTCTCCTATCGAATTCAAGATTTGTCATTCTCCACCGGGTTCTTATGAAGGGTGGATGAGACGCATGTTGAATAATAAGGATGTTAAAGCTAATTTGACCAAAGCGCAAATCTTTAATGCAGTCATGGCATCTGCTACTCTTGAAATTAAGAAAGATTTGCGAGCTTGATTACTTTCATTTCTCGGTGGCGCCCTTCTACTCATATAGCTATATCTATATGGGGAGAGATGACTATTACTCTGGAAAGCGTAGCTGTATTGATGAACCTGCCTGTCGCTGGGAGTTTTTATTACGAGCTTTCTGACACGGAACAACGTGATTATGACGCTATACTCCAAAAGGTGGCAGAGTTCGACGATCTGGACAAGGAGGAGAAAAAAGATACAAGATGCTTTTACACCTGGTGGGTATCGAGTGGTCTCCTGTAGACCCAGAACCGGATCGAAGTTAGAAAACGAGCTCGGCGTGATTGCATTCCCTGTCTTTGTGGCTATCAGATATATATATGATGACGGTTCTGGGAAGAAAACTAAAGGGGTGTCCTGGTTAAGATTGCTATAAAGCTAGCAAAAGGTGAAGTTATTCCCTTAGGTGCCTTGTTCCTTGGATCGATGTATTCTCATCTGGATGCCTTAGCAATGGATATGCATGTTTCAACGGGTACAAGAAGGTGGAGTCGTATGTCCACTTCGCTTTTCTTGAGGCATTCTTGTGGGAACATTTCAAAAGTTATGCTCCTGCTCGCAACTTCGCTCAAAGAATTTGTATGGTGGCTCGAGAATACTCTGTTGGCAGAGGATGCGTCCCAGAACCGATGCGAAACTCGTGGATATCTTTGATAATGTGTCTTCAGTAAATTTCCGCCCATGGGGGCCGATACACTCTTCCATTGCTCAGCCGAAGACTTTTGCTATTGCTTCTGACGGTCATGATATTGCGTTGCGTCGATGCCAACACTATGAAATTTGGAGAACTTATTTATCTGCACAGCTGCATTAGGGATATATTCCGTCTCTATTCAACGAAGCTCTTACCGTGACTCCGTACAACATTGACAAGGCTGCTCGTCAAATGGGATTTGACCAGGGGTGTTCCATTTATCCGTCCGTCTGAGGCTCCGAAAGAACTCCTCCGGGTATCTTTGATGCCGACGTGTTCTTGGCATCGTAGAATCTTCCTTCCGGCCTATTGGGAGAAACCCAGTGGTAACCGACAAGTATAAGGAATTTTGGAGGAAGCAACCGTTGGCTTTCCAAGAATTCTCGGAGGATGTTGTGACAGATTTCCGTGGTGAGCCATCTTCCGACGTTCAAGAAGCATTTCGGTTGAAGCCACTCCCAGCTAAACGGACCAGATCCGATGATTGCGGTCCCCAAGCGGGAGAAAGATCTAAGAGGAGGCATGTGATTCGGTGATCCTCAATTCTTCCAATATGCAGTATTTAAATCTCTTTCGTTGATTCTTTCATTTCTCCCAGAGCGAATTCTTCTAAGAGTGATCCTTGCTTGAAATCGTGGAATTCCGAAAGAGAATGTTTTCACAAGGTTGGCGCGCATTGTAACGAGAAGTCCGGGTAACATTGGCCTTCATGTTGAGAAGTCTGGCGACACTGATTGTTATGCCGAGAAGTCTGGTGAAACCGCTCCTTTTCCAGATAATGACAGAGATGATGCAAGTTCGGCCGGACAAGGTGCCTCCTTAAGTGATCTCGTTGATGGGGCCATAATGGAAATTAGCACCCAGAGTGAAGTAGACATCGGGAGGAATGTAAGAGAGGCAACATCCGCTATTGTTGAGGTGGCTCCCCTTGAAGAACGTTCTGAGCAGGTTCCAATCAATAAAGCTGTCGTGGTGACTTCTTCCAAAGACCTCCTGCAACTGACAAGGCTCCTGTGACTGGTGAAGTATTGGTAATGCACTGGGCTTTGTTCGATCCTCCCTTCACCGTCCCTTATCCAGTCATGTGTTGGTTGGAGGATTCAGTGTGCCATCTCGGTTCAAGGGTTATACACAGCGATATGGGAGAAGCACGGCCACATTGCTACCACTACGAAGCTCAAAAGTCGTCTTGCATTAGTCAACCGCGTTCAGGAAGCTTTATCTTCTATCCATGGGATGAGCGTCACGACTGGTCGAACAGTTTCTGAGGAGATGATTGAAGACTGGAAGTTCCATCGAGATGTATTTGTGCAGTACGACTTCAATGCTCCTTGGTTCTTCAAAGGGTTCTCCGAGATCCAGGAGCTCCAGAAATTACAAGATGAAGTCCCTTCTGCAGACTGTGTTACTCGCCAGGAAGAAGAGGTTGAAAAGTTGTCGAGGAATTGAAGCTGAAGCAGCTGTACTTCAAAGGATGAAAGTCTCTCTTGCCTTGAAGGATGAGTTGTTCTGGGAAGGACTTTCCTTGAAGGATTCGTGCCACCTACTTGTCTTTTATTTTAGATACTTTTCTTTTTAAGTGATAGTGAGGATTTCCTTTCATAATTTGACTTAGGTTTTGAATTAATAGGTAATTGAATTGGTTTATTTTGAGATAGTTTTGTGAATAACTTTTCCGAAAGAGGTTATTTTAAATGGAATTTGCATCTTGGTCATGAATGATTGCACATATCATATGAAATTGCAAATGTCGCATAAAAGGGAAGTATGAATGGAAACAAACATGGCGTTTGATCATTGAGCCTCTTTCTCTATGTGCGGGATACCAAATCCCCAGTGAATTCTAAAACTATCTTTCTTGTAAAATTGCTGAATAGAACTTACTTCCTTTTGAAGCCTCACTTGTATCAAACCGAAGTAGCCTCTCTAAGGAAATCGTCCGCATTAATCTTTCAGATAAGGAAAGTTATTCCTCTGAATTAAGCTTCTTCCGAACAATGCATTTCAAAGCGTTGCATTCACTGGTAGGGTGGTGAAGGAACCGGTGGAAATGACAATACCTCGGGTCCATTACTTCTTGATCAGTTGGTGGACGCCATACATGAGGTATCTCCACCTCTCTATTTCGTAACCACGCCTCCAAAGAACTCCAAAATCTTTTCCATTGGGAACGGAAAGTGTAGGTACTTCGAGTCTAGCTTTTCCTGCGTTCGTGGGCGTTGTGGTGTCTCTACATGGCTTCGATGTGGAGCACATTTCGGAGATGAAGTTGGAAGACTTGTGAGTGCCATCATATCTGCGGATCGCTTGCCCTGGTGACGGGGTGTGGAAGGTGTCGTAATATCACTGCTGAGTGATCGAATTGAACGCTCCCATCCTCTGTACTCACGTGTTCCTTGATTGATCTCTCCTTCCTTAAGCATTTTTTCACTTCGTTGAAAGGTCGATGCGGATTGAACAGTCTTCCAGGCTTCGACAAGGGTCTTGAGATATAAATCTTCTAGCAGGGATCCGTAAGCTGCAGGCTCCCTTTCTTTATCCGGTAGACGTTGTGGTACCTCGGACAAGTTTTTTCCTCTGTGGAGTTACCTCGAGTGTTCGTTGTCGGCTGGACCATGTTGTTCGTTTCTCCTGAGTCCCCTGTGATTACGCGCTCTTTCTGCATCTCCAATGGTAAAGGTGTGACTCCTGACTAAGGATCCAGCATTCCTTACACTGTCTGAGTAGATGCCTGCCGACCCTTCTTGTAATTGTGTTGTTATATCATTCAAAAGGCGGAATGTCTCGCTCTGTCTTCTAGCGATACCGGCTTGATTTGCCAAGACATCCTCCAACATTCTAGCTACACTTCCCATGATATCTGAACCACCAGTGGTTTCCGGGTGAGGATACATCGCGAGATGAAAACCGAAAAATTGAGAATTCAATTTTTTGTAACCGAGAGATCAACCTCCCGCTGTGGTCGCCAATTGTTTATGGGTGAAAACTATTTCTGCCAGTTTTGGTAATTTGGGGTCTGTGGATGAGAAATGAGTCTAAACCTTAAGCAAATGCACTACACGGGAGTGCTTGTAGATTCGAGAAATCAATCTGTGCAAATACGGCCTAAACCAAGAAGTGGCCGTTCCAGACTTGTTTCGGTCACAAAGTGAAGGAGATGGGGTTGATCTTAGGGAGGGAAGCGAAGAAGGTGTTGAGATTGTGAAGGTGTTGGCTATGTATAACTTGTATCATAAAGTTGAACTGTCTTGCGGGATGTAAGCTATCAGTTCCGGTGTTTGAATACGATGGTATCAACACTTGCCTCGTTGTCCTGGACTTGTTCGTTGTTTTTGAAAATAGGGAGGAGAACCTATTTATACAAGTCATTTGAGCCTTATTCACGTCTCTCGTGGGAAGTGGAGGAAGTGGAGTGATGGAGTAGTGGAGTTGTGTGTTAGTGTTACACGACCAGTCCTGCCCACTTCTCCTGTCATCTCTAACCGTCTATGACTTCCTGACACGTTCTTGTGATGGTACGCTGATAGGTGTAGAATACACCTAATTTACTATCTAGTAGTTTATGCTTTCTTTGCTATTTTTCTTGTAAATTATGTATTTTACGCTTGTTTTGAGTTTTATAGCTACTATGGAGTCACACGGAGGAAAAGAAGAAGAAATCACCCAATTTGAGCCAAAAGGGCAAAAAGGTCATTTTACAGGCGATTGATATATGGAGCCCAGTTGAGGTTAAGGGGCATCTCTATTTTGGAGGATTATTAAAGACAGACTAGCTGTGGTTAAGGGGCTGCCAAACTGGGTAGCCCTTATCCAGAAACGAAGTGCTACTATCAGCTGGTACTGGATGGGTTATGGTTGATAAACCCAAACCCGTAGACCCACACCCGTACCCGAATCCGCCCCATAAAACCCAACCCTAAATCGAGAATTATTTCTCAATCATTTGTCTGAATCAAATACAGAGAGAAGCTGCGCCTGAAACAAAGAAATTGGAAGAAATTGAGAACCGAGAGAATCGAGATTTGATGTCGATGCCGAACTGAAATTTGAAGAGAAGAAATCAAGGTTTTCATTTGAAGAGGAAATCAGAGATAAAATCAAAGATTGGGTTCGGTTGCAAAGAAGGTAGTGATTGCTGGAGAAGAACAGTGACGGTATGAAATTAGGGTTTGATTATAGGGATGAAGCTCAGTAAAAATGGGTTCGACTTGTTCAGGGGATTAAGAAGATGATTGAGGAGATGAAGGTGGTTCTGTTGAGGTTGAGCTATGAGGTGATTGAGAAATTGATGCTGCTGATCGATGAGAGACGGAGAACGAGCTGCTAATGATGATTCCAGGGAAGAAAAGGGGTTTGATTAGAGACCTCAGAAAGCAACTAGGGATTCGATCTGAGTATGTGAATCGCTGTTGTGTTGAAACAAGAAATCAGACATGGGTCTGTGTTGAATCGATAGCAAAGAAGACAATGCTGCAAAATGTTTAGCTCAAACCTAAAGAAGCAACAGGATGGGTTTTTGTTGGTGCTCAGGATGGAGATAGGAAGAATCACTGATTGCTGCTGTTATGAATGGAATGGGTATGCTGGTTGAATTGAGCAGCTGTTGGTTCACTGATGCAGGTGCAATGATAAGGAAATAGGCTATTTAAGACTTGAGTACTGGGACTGGAGAATATTGGAGTTTGTGTCGAATGGGGTTACAAGGAAAGCATTACAGGTGAAGCCTAGAAGCTATAAAAGAAGATGGTGGTAATTACAGTGATGTTAACAAATTGTAGGGGCTGAGGTGATGTTGCAAAGAGTAGCAGAGAAGCTGATGCCATTCTTGGCGTTAATGAGTTGAAGGCTGGGAATCAAAGGAGGAAATGGAGTCGCAAGATGCAGTGTTGCAGGTGGCAGTAGCAATGTGGTGCTGATGGTTTGAATGAAGGGCTATATGAACTGAAGTTGAGATGCCAGTTAAAGAGGTTGCTGCTGTGGGTTGAGCCTCAGGGCTGTGATGGAGTTAGTATAGCTAAAGTTGCAGCTTTAGACTTTGCAGGCAATAAGCTTCAGATGGAGTTTTTATGGCAGGAGAAAATGGAGCTAAGTAAGCTGGTGAATTTGCAGGCATGACTTGCACTGATTTGTGGCATTGAAGCAATGCAAGGTTGCAGGAGAGAACTATGGCCTGAGTGAGAAATTGAAGCTACAGAGTGTTTGCAATTAAGGGCCAACATGGCTGGCAGATGCTTGGCCTGTGCAAGCTATGAAATGACCTAGGCTGGAATTCAGTTCTGAGTCGAATCAGTGACTCGCTAGGATAACTCAGTGACTCAGCCGACTAAGACCGAGTCAGACCAGCTGACTCATTGGCTGACTCTCTTCTACGTTGACTGTTGACTAACTGTTGACTGACGGTTGACTAGTTTGACCGTTAGTCCTAACGGAGGACCGGACGGAATATTCCGTCGAATATTCTCTCGACGGAGAAATTTCCAGGTGGCCGGTGGTGACGTTTTCCGGCCAAATTCCGGCCATAATCCCAGTTTTCCGGCGAGCAAAAATTCCAGAATTTTTTATGGACTCCTCTCATGGGTGTGAAGACTTGGGCTAGGAATTGGATGGAGAATTGACTCAAATTTGGAAAGAGAAGATGAAGAGTTGAGAAAGACTTGAATTTGGAAATTGAATTGCAAAAGAAAAAGGATTCTATTCCTTAGAAGATTTGGAGAATATTGAAGCCTATAAATAGAGAAGTTTTCTACAACTTCTACATATCTTTTTCTACATCTCTCTCTACATATCTCTCTACACACACAATTCTTTTCTTTTCTTATTCTTTGTGTGAACTCTTTTTAACATGAGTAGTTAATTTTATTGATTGAGGATGAATTCCTAGTTCTTAACATGATTTGAGTTTTTGTTTTCAATTCTACCTTGAGATTTTTCACATGATTATCGTTTGTTTTTACTAATAGGAATGATCTTAAAGACATTCATGATTGATTGATAGATTGTTTAGAATGCATGCTAAATTGATTTGTTAGTTTAATCTAAAGCTAGTGAAAGTTAGGAGATAAGTAATCGTTTCTTGACTCTTTACATAAGTAGCAAACACGAGACCTTGCGGAGGGATTCCGTGGAGCAATTGTGTGTAGAAACAACGCTAGAAAGTGAACCAAGCGAACCGAGTTTAACTACTAGTACTAAACCTAAATTCATAAATCTTAATGCATTCTGGGAATTACATCTTGTAAGCGGACCTCAAGGTGGTTCTTTTGAATAGAATCGATAACTAAGCGGACTGTTACTCAGTGAAATTAGGGATTTTGGGGCTAGCTAAGCGGAATTCGCTATCCTACGGTTGGTGATAATCTGTGACTAATAACAAGCGAGTAAAAGAACATAACTTTAATCATTATTTTGCAACGAAGAAGGATTCCTTGATCTTGTCTCTCTTATTGCTTTCAACTTTACCTTTTAATTGTTTTGTTTATTTTCTTTTGCTTTTTACACCCCTTTCGTGACAACTTTTACAACTAGAATCTCGTGCTCCTCGTGGGATCGACCTTGACTGCCCTATATTACTTGTTAATTAGGTAGTAAAGTATTAATTAATTTGTTGTGGTTACGACACGCATCAAATTTTGGCGCCGTTCTTAGGGGAGCAAAATGGATGATTTTAGTTGTTTTTATTTTTCTTTTTGCTTTATTCTTGCTTTGTTGGATTCTATTCCGTATCTAACTTGGTTTTTGAATCTTATTTCAGTATCGGTTTTCCATGTACGGTGGACAAGAGCAATCATATTACAACAATCAATACGGTTTTAAACCTCAACATTATGACAAATTCCAACCATCCTTAGGATACAATCAAAACCAATATTTTGGCTATGATAAATTTTCTACGTAACCTTATGGATATTCTCATACATATCAACAACCTTATGACGGGTATGTAAGTGGACAAACACACGGATGGAAGGATAGTTATGCATCTAATAATTTGTTTTCTAGTAATGTGCAGACAGAGAATTTGGAATATACTCCTCTTCATCGTGTTTTTCCTTCACTTTTTCCAAAAGAGGAGATGCCGTCTAACGGTGGTAAGCGTGTGAACGTCAGAAACTTGCACAGTAAATTATACAAATTGGAAGATGATGGAGACTCGGAAGAGCTTGTCGCGAGAAATTAGTAGGACTATTCATATGGAACTTAAACGACGCGTCGGGATAAAGGTTATGAAACCGATGAAGATTCTTATTATGGTGAGTCCGAAAATGAAGATGATTGTGTTGAAAAGGACCAACCTTTGGAGACTTTTGATGACACTAGTGTAGATTACTCAAGCCTTGATCTTAATAATGATCAATCACCTATTCAAAAGGAAGAGCTTGAGGAAGATGCATTTATTGCTTGGCAAAATTTTCTTAAGGAAAGATGGGAGTCCGCGGAAGTGTATGAATGTTCCGACAATGAGGAAGTTATTCCAACTCCGGATCATAATAACGATCTTTCACCTATTCAAAAGGAGGAGATTGGGTGTGACTTACCTATTATTATAAACGGTGTAACACCCGCACATGAAGATTTTACAATCTATACCGATGAGAATCACTTTAGTGAATGGCCCGATTCCGATGATGAGAATGTTGAAGAGATGATGCTAGAGGATGAAACCACATTCATTGATTTTGTGGAAGACCCAATTGAACTTGCGAATGATTTTAATGATGCCGAGACTTTGGTTAAGGTAGAAAACGACGAAGAATGGTTGCAAGGTTTAATAGAGGACCACGATATACAAGAGGTAAGTAATTCACTTGAATTTTTTAAGGATGAAGAGGATTCTATAATACAAGAATTTTTGAAAGGTTTGTCTAACCCTTTGCCTATTGATTCTTCTCCTTTACCTCTTATTGGTTTGAATGTATGTGCTTCGAAAGTATTTTTGGATGATTTTGTTTCTAAATATCCACCATTGGAAACACTTGATGCTAACACCATGCAGGTTTGCCAAGAGGAATACATGGAAATTCCCAAATTCTATGTTCTTTATACACTTCCGAGTGTGGACGAGAATAAGTGTGGGGGAAATTTCTATCGAGCGATAATTTCACTATTGTTTTCTTGTGCTAATATTTGTATGGAGTTATTGTTTGCAAAACAGGTATTATGGGTGGATCCTCAAATTTTCAGATTGTTAGTATATGGGGAATGAATCATGCAAGAGCCAAGTCGGGCCGTCGACTTTAAAACAAGCGCTTAATGGGAGGCAACCCATCGGTTTTGTATTTCTTATCCTTTTGTTTTTGTTATTTCTTTTTCTTGTTTCTTATCATGTTAAAATTTCCCACCTTGACTTTACTAGGAGGATTCAATTACATTGAGGACAATGTAAGGTTTAAGTGTGGGGGAGTGGTTAAGCATGTTTTTAAAACAAAAAATTACAAAAAAATGAAAAAAAATTTGAAAAAAAAAAAAAAGTTTTACATAAAAATTCCAACTTTTAAAGATTTTAGAGTCCCTAGCATACTTCTAGGTATGTTTACATAGAGTTTTTGACCGACATAATTGAACTTGGAAATGTTAGAGAACTACATTCGGATTTCTTGTTTGTTAGAGTGTTAAATAATGGATTTAATCATGCCGGTGATGCGAATTTGGTGCGAGGAGAAATGCGTTATTAGAGTTGCCGATCAATCATTAGTGGAGATTACCCGTATTCATATCATGAGAGGCACCGACCAGAAATCTTCCATCTACTAAAGAGCTTCTTTTGAGTGTGTGTCACCATACGTTAATTCCGGGTAGAATGGTGAGCTACCCAACCTCCCACCACTAAAAGCACTACTCTTTGATCTCTTGAGTGCTAATTTTGTCAATCATGAGGGTGACGTCCATGGATGAAAGCTTCCTTCTTGTAGTTCGATTTGCAGTTAGCACCATTCTCTCTCTCGACAACAACGGATCCATAGAAACACATTCGTCATCAACAAGGAGCGACATCAAAATCTACAAGGAAAGTTGGAAAAGTTTAAGGTTTACAAGCAACGGAACGAGAAAAAGAGCAAATTTCAAATTCAAGTAAAAGCAACATACAAAAGAGCGGATTTTTACATATATGTTGAAGACTTACAATATAATGAGGTAATTTTATATTCAAGTATGAAGACTTATTCATGAAAGCGAAGAAAATTAAAAGGTGAGAATTTTTGAAGTTTATGATTTCAAGACGATACAAGTTGTGAAGAATCAAGCGGTAAAATACTTCTCCCACGGCCATGGTTTATTTTTGTATTTAATTTCTCTTGTTTCAAAAAAAAAAGAAAAAAAGAAAAAAAGAAAAATAATAATAATAATAAAAAAAAAAAAAAAAAAAAAAGAGAAATATTTGTATAAGCCGTGGGGAAGGAAAATGTATAAGGAAGTTTTCAAGCGACAAGGATTTTAAGGTAAAAGAGTTACAAATTGTTAAGGATTTATGAAATTCGAGGGTTTATCATCAATAGTTGAAACCGAAGACGAAGATCAAGAAGATAAAGACGAGGAGCGGAAGACGTTTCTATTGGATGCCGTGAGAGTGGTGTTATCATAATTGGCGATCGGATGTGAAGGTAAGTAAGTAATCTCATCCTCGATAAAAATGGTTGATTTCCTTTCTTAGAGATCGTCAGAAAAATGGTTTTTCAAAATATTAAAAGATGTGGGTTTTTAAAAATATTTCGGAAGTTGTCCTTCCCACCATTCAACGTGTTGCAGGAATTCTCTCTTCATTCCTACCTGCACACATGTGAGAACCATAAAAAGACGGCTTTTTTGAGTGCAATTATCATAAAATCTTATTTGGTGAGGCAGGAGTCGAGGCGAAATGCTTATTGATCGTTTCTCAAACACGCATTCTCTCATTATGGTGTGGTTATTTCTCACTCAACATTTAAGAATGAGAATATGTTCTTTAGTATTTCTAACTTCTTATTACTAGCATGCAGAAACTCTATGTCCTCATAACTTTTGGATGCTTGTGACGCTTGAACGCTTTGAAGTTGTGAGTTTTTAGTTTGATTTGCTCGAGGACTAGCAAAGTCTAAGTGTGGGGAATTTGATAGGTGTAGAATACACCTAATTTACTATCTAGTAGTTTATGCTTTCTTTGCTATTTTTCTTGTAAATTATGTATTTTACGCTTGTTTTGAGTTTTATAGCTACTATGGAGTCACACGGAGGAAAAGAAGAAAAAATCACCCAATTTGAGCCAAAAGGCAAAAAGGTCATTTTACAGGCGATTGATATATGGAGCCCAGTTGAGGTTAAGGGGCATCTCTATTTTGGAGGATTATTAAAGACGGACTAGTTGTGGTTAAGGGGCTGCTTTGGGTAGCCCTTATCCAAACGGAAGTGCTACTATCACCGGTAATTGGATGGGTTATGGTTGATAAACCCAAACCCGTAGACCCACACCCGCACTCGAATCCGCCCCATAAAACCCAACCCTAAATCGAGAATTATTTCTCAATCATTTGTCCGAATCAAATACGAGAGAAGCTGCAAACTGAAACAAAGAAATTGGAAGAAATTGAGAACCGAGAGAATCGAGATTTGATGTCGCCGCCGAATCGAAATTTGAAGAGAAGAAATCAAGGTTTTCATTTGAAGAGGAAATCGAGATAAAATCAAAGATTGGGTTCGGTTGCAAAAAGAAGGTAGTGATTCTTTGGAGAAGAACAAATGACGGTATGAAATTAGGGTTTGATTATAGGGATGAAGCTCAGTAAAAATGGGTTCGACTTGTTCAGGGGATTAAGAAGATGATTGAGGAGATGAAGGTGGTTCTGTTGAGGTTGAGCTATGAGGTGATTGAGAAATTGATGCTGCTGATCGATGAGAGACGGAGAACGAGCTGCTAATGATGATTCCAGGGAAGAAAAGGGGTTTGATTAGAGACCTCGTAAAGCAACTAGGGATTCGATCTCGAGTATGTGAATCGCTGTTGTGTTGAAACAAGAAATCGAGACATGGGTCCGTGTTGAATCGATAGCAAAGAAGACAATCCGCAAAATGTTTAGCTCAGCCTAAAGAAGCAACAGGATGGGTTTTTGTTGGTGCTTCAGATGGAGATAGGAAGAATCACTGATTGCTGCTGTTATGAATGGAATGGGTATGCTGGTTGAATTGAGCAGCTGTTGGTTCACTGATGCAGGTGCAATGATAAGGAAATAGGCTATTTAAGACTTGAGTACTGGGACTGGAGAATATTGGAGTTTGTGTCGAATGGGGTTACAAGGAAAGCATTACAGGTGAAGCCTAGAAGCTATAAAAGAAGATGGTGGTAATTACAGTGATGTTAACAAATTGTAGGGGCTGAGGTGATGTTGCAAAGAGTAGCAGAGAAGCTGATGCCATTCTTGGCGTTAATGAGTTGAAGGCTGGGAATCAAAGGAGGAAATGGAGTCGCAAGATGCAGTGTTGCAGGTGGCAGTAGCAATGTGGTGCTGATGGTTTGAATGAAGGGCTATATGAACTGAAGTTGAGATGCAGTTAAAGAGGTTGCTGCTGTGGGTTGAGCCTCAGGGCTGTGATGGAGTTAGTATAGCTAAAGTTGCAGCTTTAGACTTTGCAGGCAATAAGCTTCAGATGGAGTTTTTATGGCAGGAGAAAATGGAGCTAAGTAAGCTGGTGAATTTGCAGGCATGACTTGCACTGATTTGTGGCATTGAAGCAATGCAAGGTTGCAGGAGAGAACTATGGCTGAGTGAGAAATTGAAGCTACGAGTGTTTGCAATTAAGGGCCAACATGGCTGCGGATCTTGGCCGTGCAAGCTATGAAATGACCTAGGTGGAATTCGGTTCGAGTCGAATCAGTGACTCGCTAGGATAACTCGGTGACTCAAATTGACTAAGACCGAGTCGACCGGTGACTCATTGGTCGACTCTCTTCTACGTTGACTGTTGACTAACTGTTGACTGACGGTTGACTAGTTTGACCGTTAGTCCTAACGGAGGACCGGACGGAATATTCCGTCGAATATTCTCTCGACGGAGAAATTTCCAGGTGGCCGGTGGTGACGTTTTCCGGCCAAATTCCGGCCATAATCCCAGCTTTTCCCGCGAGCAAAATTCCAGAATTTTTATGGACTCCTCTCATGGGTGTGAAGACTTGGGCTAGGAATTGGATGGAGAATTGGACTCAAATTTGGAAAGAGAAGATGAAGAGTTGAGAAAGACTTGAATTTGGAAATTGAATTGCAAAAGAAAAAGGATTCTATTCCTTAGAAGATTTGGAGAATATTGAAGCCTATAAATAGAGAAGTTTTCTACACATCTCTCTCTACATATCTTTTTCTACATCTCTCTCTACACATCTCTACACATACAATTCTTTTCTTTTCTTATTCTTTGTGTGAACTCTTTTAACATGAGTAGTTAATTTTATTGATTGAGGATGAATTCCTAGTTCTTAACATATGATTTAAGTTTTTGTTTTCAATTCTACCTTGAGATTTTTCACATGATTATCGTTTGTTTTTACTAATAGGAATGATCTTAAAGACATTCATGATTGATTGATAGATTGTTTAGAATGCATGCTAAATTGATTTGTTAGTTTAATCTAAAGCTAGTGAAAGTTAGGAGATAAGTAATCGTTTCTTGACTCTTTACATAAGTAGCAAACACGAGACCTTGCGGAGGGATTCCGTGGAGCAATTGTGTGTAGAAACAACGCTAGAAAGTGAACCAAGCGAACCGAGTTTAACTACTAGTACTAAACCTAAATTCATAAATCTTAATGCATTCTCGGGGAATTACATCTTGTAAGCGGACCTCAAGGTGGTTCTTTTGAATAGAATCGATAACTAAGCGGACTGTTACTCGGTGAAATTAGGGATTTTGGGGCTAGCTAAGCGGACTGCTATCCTACGGTTGGTGATAATCGTGACTAATAACAAGCGAAAAGAACATAACTTTAATCATTATTTTGCAACGAAGAAGGATTCCTTGATCTTGTCTCTCTTATTGCTTTCAACTTTACCTTTTAATTGTTTTGTTTATTTTCTTTTGCTTTTTACACCCTTTCGTGACAACTTTTACAACTAGAATCTCGTGCTCCTCGTGGGATCGACCTTGACTGCCCTATATTACTTGTTAATTAGGTAGTAAAGTATTAATTAATTTGTTGTGGTTACGACACGCATCATACGTCGCACGTTGTAAACCGCTGGACCAATACCCCAAAGATGTATCCCCCGGTTTGTGACATGATTGATGTCTCGAGTGTGTGGATCTTGGGACCCACGTAAAGTAGCATGTAATGCTAGATTAAATAACTAAGTTATTTAGGAAGTCGATACTTGTGAAGTATCGTGTGTATTCTATGTGCATCGCATCATGATGTGGTAAAGTGACGGGTGGTGATCACCATGAAGCCTCACTGACCAATTAACTCCTGACCAGGGTTGTATAACCAAGCCGGTGAAGTTGGACGTACAAGATGATCTTTGAGACACTCATCTGCGACCGTTGATGGAATTAGGGTTTTTGAAGAGGTGCGCAAGCATCACTCTTGACTTGGTCGAATCCAATCATGGGAGGTGTTTTGGAAACGACCGACCGGGCATGCGTGTAGACGGCATGTCGGTGTACACGTCCGTACCTCACTGTCCCATGAAGGTGCGATCTAGGCCACTCAATTTGACCGTCAAAGAGGAGCGGTTGAGATCGATTTGCAACAGAAATCTGGTGCCGCAAAAGCCGCGCATCATGCCAATTTTGGGCGCGCGTTCCAAGAGGACCAAGCTTGGTCGGTCTTGGACGATCAGCCCGGCGTGCATACGGTGGGATGGTGTATATACCTGTACTTCATCGTCCCATAGAAACGTGATCTAAGCCACTCAATTTGTCCGGTAAACTTGAGCGGTCGAGATCAGTTTGTTGTTGGGGAGTGTGACCACGCCTAGCTTGGGCACGCGAATCAAGGTGTACAACCAAGTTTGGTCTTGGCCAATCGGGTGTGGATATAGGTGGGCCTACATTGATCGTGTTAATACTTACAGGACTGCTTAGTCTATTCCTCGCACCCTTCATTCATGCGGGAGAAAATGGACGCTCGTGATCCCGACACAAACCCTAATTAGGTTTTAGCCGTGTGTCATACCCGATTTGGGCGCACGAATCAAGACGACCAACCATAGTTGGTCCCGAACGATTAGTCGGGTATGTAGGCGGGCCTAAGGTGTTTATGTTGACATGCTCTCGGGCCTTTTGAATCTACATCTACACCCTCCATCTATGCCTGCGAAGATGGATGGTTGAGACTTTTTGCGATACATGTAATGTGCCGCAAACCCTAATTTAGGTTTTTCGTCCATACCGCTTTCTGGTTTGGACGGTTTGGCAAGCTATGCCACCCTTTTTTGGGGAGGCCGACCATGCGGGGCCCGCGTTGGGTCGGTGGTGCATATTCCAATATCTGCTTGGGGTCATGGATTCAATCTAAGCCATCCAATCATGCTGGTGAAGTTGGATGGTCGTGATCGTTTCTGAGACTGATATGGTCAGTTCAGGTTCAAATATGCTCAATCGGGCTAGTATAACACACCGAGAGTTGTAGCCTCGTATGGGTATTTCGTACATGCTTTATTATTAATGCTTGGAGATTCGTGTTGCTCTGCTGAGAACAACACTCAGTCGTCATGCGCACCAGTAATGAGTACGAAATACAAGGCTGGTCATGCATTAATTAATAATTCAGTAAATTCACGGGGGTATATGGGATTGTTGTTACATGATCCAACCTGGATGAATTTCGTGTATTTAATTCACATAATACTCGGGATTGTTGCCACATGCTCTATTCTAGGTGAATTAGTAAGGTGAAGAAGTATTCATCACTTATTAATGGCTTTATCTTTTTCAAGATGTTAGCGCATAATTTTGGCCTTTACAAATTTAGCCTTAAATAAAAATCCACCATCAACACATAGATATCATGAGTACTATATAAGCTGAGACCAAGACATAAAAAAAACTGAACACCGTGGGAACACATCTCTACCTCTCATATTACATCTTTTACATCAAAATCTAGGGTTTACCCTTTGGGGGAACCCATTATTCTTTGTAATTATGAGTAGCTAATATTGTGTTGGTTAAGGATGAATTCAATGTTCTGGATGTGAATCTTTATAGTTATACAAGTTTTTTTTGAAGTTTTTATTATCTTGTCATTTGTCTTTACCATATCTAATGTTTATGAGTGATTATTAGATTGATTTGGGTATGCAACTAGACTGATATATTGATTGTTCTACTTCTAGTATTAATTTAGGAGATAAGTAATCGTCGAATAATTCATACACATGTAGAAACGGCGAGACATTGTAGAGAGATTATGTGGAGAAATTGCGAGTTAAGATAACACCAGCAAGTGGACCTTGAGGTAAGAGTTTAACTATTGGGATCAACCTAATTCATAAATCCTAAAGCATTCGATTGGATTATACCATGAGTGAACTACTACTTGGTGGTTCGGTTGAATACAATCTGATATTGTAGAGCTTCTGTATCCATGATAAAAGGAGTTTTGGGATAGCACTGAGATTGCAAGTATTCTAAGGTTGGTGTTGAATGTTCTGACGCATGATAGATAAATATATTATGGAAGTTCATGTTTGGTAATGGCGAAGGAATTCATAATCATCTTTTTATTCTTATTGTCTTTTTATTGTGTCAATCCAATCCCCTATCTTTAGTATTTATTCTTGTTTTCCTGATCTAAATAACATATTAATTACACAGCTCTCTGTGGGAACAATCCTTACTACCGCTATATTACTAGTTAATTAGTGGGAAATATATTGAGTAATTTGTTGCATATACGACATGCACCAATAAACTATACTTCGTAACTCCATATACTTAAGTTGTGGAAACAATTATTTTATATCATTCCTTACGATACTTTGATCTTGGTATTATGACTAATTCACCAATACTAAAGTCATTGTAACAAACTGAACGTCGCATGTTATGTTTTAATGAATAAAGACTTAAAAGAACAAAAGACAGAATGAAACAAGTCAAGTCTGTAGTTATTAACCTAGAACTAAAGGATGATGTCTTCGTTATCTTCGATATGTCTTCGTTATCTTCGATATGTCTTCATTAGTAACTAGAGCAAGTCTCAAAATTTATATGTTCCTAGTCTAAGCCAACGAAACTGACTTTAATACTTAACTCAAGCGACTCCGAGTTTTGGAACTAAACTTGACGACCAAACTTGGCATACCAACATTTTAAAGTTAAGGTGAATTTCTTTTTGTTTTGTTCTTTCGATTATTAATTACACTATGTGATACCACGTGTACTATTTAGGTAATTAAGTAGTTGTTATGTCTTTTTGATAAGAGGAGACTCGAGCCAAAGATAAATGGTGTTCTCTTTTTCCTCACTAGAAGGAACAAGGAAAATTTTATGTCAAAGAGGAGACTCGATCTATTCAAACTGCTCCTGGTGGGTTTCTTCTCCTAAACAATATAAAGACTCTCCAATATAATTAGCCCATCAAATTAAAAGAGTTAAATCTTACCAAAACTACAAATGATATAACATCGATATTTTTAATACTTGTATATAACGTTTTCTAATTTGCAAGAATCGTTCAAGTTTACGTGACTCGATAAGAGTGCATTCCCTTCTGGTGTGAAATGAGTTGTATTAATTTCATTTCCTAACTAGAGTTTTCTAAAGTAAATAACACTAATAATTTCATGTTTAAGAATACGTAAAGATGTGAGTTATCTTTCTTTATAATTAGGGACCCCTAAGTCGCCACATGTCAGCACCACATTCACTCTTGATTTTGGTGAAGCCATGTCAGCGAAATCTTTCCATGTCATCGTAATTTCAGTGCCATGTCATCGGACACATATTGTGGCAAAAAAAAAAACGCCGGTTCATATCAGGCATATATTTAAAGTCTTGGAAGGTTAAAAGAAAATGTGAGAAGCAACGACGCGTCGTTTGACAAAGAGATACGTGCGAAAGAGTTCCAACTGTTTATTCAACAATTGTGTCCGTCATTGAACGATTTTAAGCCACTTCACCATCAGGAACAAATGAAATAATCCATCGGTTTGATTTATATATAAACCTGAACATTTTTATCACTTCTCACAGTTTTAGTTACCCTGAAATCTTTGACAAAGAAAAATCACTTTTATGAGGATTTCTAATACCTCATATGGAAACATCCTCCAGGATTCTCTTCGCCAAAATTTTTCTTTGTTGATTGTCTTTGCTTTTTACCCGTAACGATTCAAGGATACACAATTTTCGTTTAAAAAATAAGTAGAATCATCTTTTCATATAATTGTATCTTTTGGTTAAGTTTAGTACGGCGGGTTTGAGAATCTATACTGATGAAGATCTTATACGTCGATATATATTCATAATATTTGAATTAGGTATACAAGAGTTAATGAAATAAAGGGTTTGATTTTTGTTTACATCTTCTATCTCTAAATCATGGACACCAGTTCTTCTTAAAGTATTTGTGAAAAAGTCGCCAACAAGACAAATGTGGTAAGAATATCAACTACTAAATTTGCCGAGAGATATTCGATTTGATTCCATTTCTTCCATTCACATCTAAAATCGGTCGCGACGCTGATGGAAAAAAACATTGTAAGTATATTTCTTACTTTATCTTTGAATTTTGGTTCAAATTTGGATCTCATCAACCGTAGTATATTTGGTTGATCTTGATTAATAGAAACATTGTTCATTGAGTTACTGACATAAAAATCACTTTTATTCTCTCTTTTGGATCATCTGCATACATGCGTTCACTTCTTTATGAACCCATCAAAGGTCGTTTCTATACATCATGACATTACCTTTTCCTCTTTTACGCTTTCTGTTTCACGGTCGCTGACATTCCTGAATCCTTATTAAAGAGGATTATTAGTCCAAAGTGAAAAACCACCCCTGGCGAATCTGTTATAAGTATCTAACTCCTTTTTCTAGACCGTGTTTTGATAATCATAAGCCTACCCAAAACGTGTAAGAAGTAATGCAAGGTTGTCATAGAAGCATGAATCCCGGAAGAAAATTTAAGCACACATACGATCTATGAAATGAATGCTTGATGGAGAGATGGTGAAGGGCCCAAGGCGACGATCGATGACCTTATGACACACAAAAGCGGTCTAT
This sequence comes from Papaver armeniacum, assembly GCA_023531295.1. Classification (NCBI taxonomy): domain Eukaryota; kingdom Viridiplantae; phylum Streptophyta; class Magnoliopsida; order Ranunculales; family Papaveraceae; genus Papaver; species Papaver armeniacum. Next base: position 68,350 of record JAJJWW010015366.1, read on the forward strand.
GAAATTTATGGTAAGAACTATTATTGTCATTTTTTACAGTCAAACTAATTATGACGACAACACAAGGGCTACTCCAAATTGAGTGAGTTAGAAGGCCAGAAATGTGTTACATCTTGCGATTTTATAAATAGTTTGAAAATTGTTGGCCTATTAAGATTCAAGTCTCATGTATATTGTTTGTAGTGCTTTCAACTTTTGATTTCGTAGAGACACCCTCGGAAAACACAGTATTCCAACTTCCCAAGTGACATATCCCTTTGAAAATCCTAAACGACACTCTTTAGTTTGTGCTTTCAGAATAACAAACTAGCGAAGCATTCCAAGTTCTCTAAACTCCAAATGACACGTCCCCTATTGGTTATTTTTCGGATACTATAAGTATATGAAATAAATTTTTTTTTTTGCTCGGTAAATAAATTTTTATTGATAGATTAGTAAGTACAATGTACAAACCCCTTAGAAATGCAACTCACAAACAGATGTGAGAGCCCACGTATAAAGGAAATCCAAAATCCCACTATTAAGGGTTATAAGCCCAAAAACAATGAAGAAACCCTAGCCCAAAAAAAAAGAGCATATGTAGAACCCTAGCCCAAAAGAGCCTAAATAGAAACCTTCACAATTCACCAAACCCTAACTCTCCTCACTTTACCGCCGCCGAAGTCGCTGGAATCCTTGCACCAAAGCTCACCATCTTCCACAACCAAACAATCATTGAAATCCATCGCAACTTCTCCATCATAATAAACAGGTACCTTGAATTGATGAGAAAAGTTATTTTAATTTGATGTTGATTGGAAAAAGGAGAATAATAGATGGATTAGCAAGAGAATCCAACAAAATCAAAGAACCCATCTCACATTAGGAAACACTACGCCTCCCGATGAACTCTTCCCCGTAATAAACTAAAAACCCAAAGAACATCATACAAGGCCATGGATAGATCGAAGATGAGGAGATCAAGATGCATCACCACCACCTCGACCGAAACCCTATCAAATATAAGTCGAGACGAATCACGAGACAAGGTGAAAAAGGATGGAAAGAGAGGTCGAATAGAAAACCCAATTTCTCAACCTAGATCTAGAGTGAAAGCCCGAAAATACGAGAAAAAACCATGGAAAACCTCCAAAACAGAAATTAAAAACAACACTAAACAAACAAACGAGATTGGAGCTCGGATTTGGTGGGGATGGACCAAATCCGAGCTCGTGGAGAGGCTTGAAAAGTTTGTGGAGGTTGGAGGAGGGGATACTAGAGTGGGTGAGGAGAGCCTCTAAAATTTATTGATTGAATCTAAAATTAAGTATATGAAATAATGGATTCGCATCTATTCACGAAAACCTCTTTTAGAAAGATACCCATCACTATCAATTGATATCACGCGTTGTATTTTGCATCGCATGCGACTATTTCCTACCCTCGATTAGGAAATGATACTAAGGACGAATTCATTTTTTTCAAAAGAATATTAGTAATTGAAACGCCATTATGTAATTTGAATTGGATTATGAGTTATTTAGTCAAAAATCAACCAAGATGTTAATGAAAATAGCTTGCTTATGGAACCTGTTTGACCTGGAAAAACTAGACTGGTTTGATGACTCCAAATTGGTATAGCAAGTAATACTAAGAGTTATTGGATCCAGGGGTAAATATGGGTACAACATGTTCGAGAGATCGGGACAACCACCAGAATCAGAATGGATACAAAGATGTAGGTTTGAAAAAGCTAATACAGTGTCAACGAGATTATGGAGAATTGATAGAATCAGGGAAAGGACGTGGATATATATTACGACGACTTTACCGTTTTTGCATATCAAAAGAAGGAAGAGCCAATAAACAGTAACAACAACAGAAATTAAGTGTAATTCCTATCGACTCCGTATTGGGAGAAACCGTTGAAGGCAATACCCCGCGATGATTAGAGTTTTGATATCCAGATTAATCTTAAATGAATTTGTGGCCTTTTCCCTTCGAAAATTTCTTTTGTTTCTCTTGCATACGTAATATTTAGAAAATTACTGCCCCAAATTCTCCTACGTACTATGACCTTTGATGTTTGTTTTTGGAAGACAAGTTGATAGCGAGGAGAAAGATGGAGGGTAGAGGCTGCCACGGTATGTTAAATTGCATACCATACCAGAATTGCTAAAGGTAAGAAACAAATATTTACTGAAATTTAGCATTTAATCATGTTTGGCACATTTTTTTTCATTTGGTATTTCTGTATATGTATAGGGTCGTATTATTTTTATTCTTCGTATGTATCCTTGGAAAACCAACAATAGGGACTGACGAGAAATAAAAAGTATGTATACAAAGACTCTGATCAGGAAGACAAGAAATCGCACCTCGAAGCAACGACCAATAAGAAAGGAGAAGAATTTACAGAGAGAAAGAAGGGAAATAAAAGATATAAGAGGGAAACTTCAAGGGGTCTCCACTCAAACAAAGTGTCCTAGCCAACTGTTACCACTTATATATTTCAAAGTTGAGACCTCATAGACAACACGGTTTTTAGTGCGTGGTAATTCTTCCTTCAGAACAGGGACAATAACTGCAACATCATCATGTACGAGAAAATCTAAAGGTTCAACAAATGGAGTTCATATCAGTTCACAAAGGTGGAATTTTAAAAAGAACATAATTAATTTTGCATGGTTGTAGATAATTCCAAACGTCCAATGACAAACTCCAAGGTTGGTACATTTCTTTACAAGTTTAATTCAAGGAGAAAATGACATTACATTAGTCATTATCATACAAGTAATCAACTCGATTATATTCTCTTTATACCTGCAAAGGGAAAGAATTTTGAGAATGGTGAAAGGCCATAGAGAGAGAAAAATAATTTGCAGTCTTGAGTTAAGACATGTTAGTGCAAATGTGCCAATGGAGTGATTTTTTAGCTCGATGAATATGTTTTGGACTGAATGTTTAATGTAGTGTTCTTAATCACAAACTTTGTTAAGAGGCTTTATAAAACAAGTACATTCGGACATAAAAATTTTATCGTTAATATTGGAGTTCAAAATGACATACCTTATTGAAGTAGAACATAATATTCTCCCCACTGCTAAAAGGGACCTATTATTGGTATTTACCTTTCAGCTTGGTTATTTAACTGTTGCAGAAGCTAATACTATTGTCAAAACTTTTAGAAGAATGTTTATTTTTCTTTGTATGGAGAAAACGAATAGGGTGTCCATCATGCTTCTTTCCGATATTTCTACCGATTTCACTTCACAAAGCAGCATTTTGAGACTTCACATAAATATATCTTCCACTTAAGTTATCCATCCGGTGCGTATGCACCGGGTTAGAGGCTTATATATATATATATATCTGTGTGTGTGTGTGTGTGTGTGTGTGTGTGTGTGTGTGTGTGTGTGTGTGTGTGTGTGTGTGTGTGTGTGTGTGTGTGTGTGATACGTGAGATTCGTTATCTCGTGAGTTATATATATATGCGTTATATGTGGTATCACATACAACGCAAAATAAATCTTTCTTGTTGTTAGATATTGTATAATAGTTTCGGATGATATCTATTACAACAAAGCGACATATTTGTTACCAAACCCGAAATACTAGGTTGTGTCGAAATAAAAATTCCTTAAAAAAGAAATAACTTGATGGGAAAACATTACTTTTACATAGTTGTTTTTGTTTTTTTTTTTTTTTTTATAAAACAATAAGATTTTTCTTAAAGTCACAATTTTGGTGTTTCGGCTAGTGCTCCTTAAAATTTTGATTAGGCTCTGATTTGGTTATGTCGGAGTTAGCATTGTTGTTTAAAATATTTTCCATTTCTTATGAAAATGCGGGGTATAACAACCACACCCAACAATTCGTTTGGCAATCGAGAGGACTTACTCAATATACTTTCTAGAGAATCAACTAGACAAGTCGGACTCAATCTAGAGAAAAGTATATACTAGAGTTTAATATCTCTGTTTCATAATGTAATCAACAAATCAAACAGAGATAGAAATCTGAGCCCGATTATTATGTGAAACAACTTGAACGTACCAAAGACCAATGTTCAAGTGTCAATCAATTTAAATCAACAACCAGAGGTTGGATATTCTAATTGATTGATCTTAACGCACAACCTATGTATTTCAATTATATAACAAAATATAATGCGGAAAAGAAATAATACTGAGACACCAAAAGTTTTGTTAACGAGGAAACCGCAAATGCAGAAAAACCCCGGGACCTAGTCCAGATTTGAACACCACAGTATATTAAGTCGCTACAGACACTAGGCTACTACCAATGAACTTTGTACTGGACTGTAGTTCAACTAATCAATCTCACACTGATTCAAGGTATAGTTGCGTTCCTTACGTCTCTGATCCCAGCAGGATATTACGCACTTGATTCCCTTAGCTTATCTCACCCACAACCAAGAGTTGCTACGACCCAAAGTCGAAGACTTGATAAAAAATCTGTCTCCCACAGAAATACCTATGAGTTTTTTTCCGTCTTTTAATAAATCAAGGTGAACAGGAACCAATTGATAAACCGGTCTTATATTCCCGAAGAACAGCCTAGTATTATCAATCACCTCACAATAATCTTAATCGATAAACAAGATATTGTGGAATCACAAACGATGAGACGAAGATGTTTGTGATTACTTTTATCTTGCCTATCGGGGATATTAATCTCGAGCCAAATATTTCAATTGTACTCAACACGATAGAAGATGCAAGATCAGATCACGCAACTTCGGAGAAAATAGTTGGGTCCGGCTTCACCATCCCAATGAAGTCTTCAAGTCGTTAACCTACGGGGTCTCGAGAGAAACCTAAGGTTAAAGGAGAATCGACTCTAGTTATGCAACTAGTAACACAGAAGTGTGGGGATTAGGTTTCCCAGTTGCTAGAGTTCTCCTTTATATAGTTTTCAAATCAGGTTTTGCAATCAAAGTTACCTTGGTAACAAAGCATTCAATATTCACCGTTAGATGAAAAACCTGATTCAACCAAGCTAATATCTTTCAACCATTAGATCGAACTTAGCTTGTTACACACAAATGAAATGTACCCTCATTTAGGTTTATGTAACCGTACCTAAACGTGTACACCATGTTGGTTCAATAATAGTTAACCGAAGTTATCCATATGAATACTCTCATATCAACCTTGTTCATCTTAACCATAAATAGTTCAAATGAAACTAGTTAAAGAGTTGTTCCATTGCTATATTCTCATAGAATTATACAAGAACACAATTGAAGCAAAATCGGTTTGATTCACTTGAATCAATTCATGAACATTATAGCCACGGTTTGCAAAGATTGCATTCCTTATTTTATAAATGTTTAAGTTCATGAACCTAACCAATTTTAGAACTTTAACCTTCAAGTATGCAAATGGGTATGCATACTTGAAATACCCTGACCAAAATTGGTTTTCGCCAGTACGCAAATGGGTACGCGAACTTCCAATTCCAGCAGAAATATTCGGACACGAACCTTACGCCAGTACGCGAACGGGTGCGCATACTTAAGTTCCCGGATTTCTCAAGCCAACATGTACGCATACGGGTATGCATGCTATGGTTCTCAGACATGGATTACATATGTGCAAGAGTACACAACATGACGTATCCAATAATGGTTATGTGTTCTAAACTCTTATTTCAATCATTGAAACTTTCTAAGCGGATGACAATAGCCGTTTTCACACACTATTAGCATCAAAGCAATTTTCAAGATATTGGAATAATTATAATGAAACATTCCAAGTTTACATCAAATGATTGTATCACACAAACCATGTAAGATGTTGCTCGGCAATTTTCACATGATCATCTTTTGACTTGCGTCAAGAATATAAGATGAACTCGGTTTTTAAAGCTTTCCAACACATATTCCGAGAAATATGTAAGGAGTTAAAATATTTCGAAATCTCAAATGTGTATAATAGAAAACTATCGTAACACGACTTATGTATCAATATAGGAGATAAAGTAGAAATAGACTTTCCAAGTGATAGATGAGTTTCAGTCTCCATATACCTTTTGTCGATGAAGTTCCACAAGCTCTCCTTAGTAGTTCTTCGTCTTTAAATGATGAACGCCGTGAAGTCTAAGGCTCAATTACACAATCTATGTCCTAGTCCGAGACATCTATAAGTAGACTAGAAATCAAGACTTATAGTTTTGATCACTAACATTGAAAAAATATTCTTGACATAGCAACTCATGCGAGTTCGAGAGCAGTGCTCTAACAATCTCCCCCTTTGTCAATTTTAGTGGTAAAACTATCAATACCTATGGATTACAAAATAAATAAAACTTTGTAGCTTCTCATCCAAATGTTTGATCTCCTTGGCATCTTCAACACGACTCGAAATCTTTGTCACTTCCAAGTACTCCATGATCCTAAACGTGTTCAACTCAGCATCATAGTTGTTGAAGATCCGTAGAAATAACAATGAGAAAACAAATTCTCTCAATAATTGTTATACAGTGTCATAGTATCATTACACAACATCAAAGTTCAATTGTATCACAACTTTGACAACAATACTATGGTGATATGTATCACTCCCCATTAGTCAATACTTCATCTCACCATGAAAACCACTCCCCCTTACATAATGATCCGTAAACCATATGTATTTGTAGTATGAAACTATATACTAATTCTCCCCCTTTTTGTCAATATAAATTGGCAAAGGTACGAAAACTAGTGGGATCCTCATTAAATTTTCATAGAGATACTTCATGACCAAAAGAGAATAACATACCAACTTATTTAGAAGCAATCATATAGACGAAGCTAAATGCATTCATCAAGGAGTTTATAAAGATACAAGATAACTCCTACAATATTCCACAGCCGCACTCCCCACAAAGATTTGGCATTAAGTACAAGTTCAAAAAAAAAAAACTTTCCCCCATAAAATGTCATTCCCTAAAGAACAACAAGAGCGACCTTACTTTTACAAGAAAATAAGGATTTCTTTGGATAAAATCAAATCATATCCAAAAGTCACAATTGAATTAGCCACAAAAATGATCAATTCAATTGGCCAAGCTCAACATAATAAAACTTACGGAGCAACACAGTATATGTACAAAAATTGTGGATCGTGAAAGACCAATATCTTGCGGAATAAACAAAGAATCATTCTATTTTCATCACCATCCGCACAATGACATGTAATAGATTTAATCTTTGTAAACAAAAGTTTTATCCTTTCTTCCGTCAAAATAATGACATAAAAGGCTTTTGAAAAAGCGGGGGTACAACAACCACACCCAATGTTTCGATTAGCAATCTATATGGACTAACTCCAATATACTTTTACGAGAATCATCTAGACTCAATCATATTAAAAGTATATCAAAGAGTTATTATCTCTCGATCCCTCGATTTAATTCTTACTCAAGCAAATAGAAATTTGCGAGTCTAATTAAATACAGAGAGATAACTTGGATGGTACCAAAGACCAATATCCAAGTGTCAATCAATGTAAATCAACAACCAAAGGTTGGATATTCTAATTGATTAATCTAACGCACAACCTGTGATATTTCAATTATATAACAAAAAATAATGCGGAAAATAAATAACACAAACACCAGAGGTTTTGTTAACGAGGAAACCGCAAATTTTGGACCTAGTCCAGATTGAAAACACTTTGTATTAAGCCGCTTCGAGACACTAGCCTACTACAAACTAACTGATGGTCTGGACTGTTGTTGAACCCCAATCAATCTCACACCGATCCAGGTACGGTTGCGCTCCTTACGTCTCTAATCCCAGCAGATACTACACACTTGATCCCCTTAGCTGATCTCACCCACAGCCTAAGAGTTCTTCTGACCCAAAGTCGAAGACTTTAATAAAAAAATCAGTATCACACAAAAAAGTCTACGGTAATAGATAAATCTATCTCCCAAAGAAATACCTACGAGTTTTGTTCCGTCTTTTGATAAATCAAGGTGAACAGAACCAATTGATAACCGGACTTATATTCCCGAAGAACAACCTAGTATTATCAATCACCTCACAATAATCTTAATCGACACGGCGAAAGAAGATATCGTGGAATCACAAACGATGAGACGAAGATGTTTGTGATTAATTTTATATCTTGCCTATCGGAGAAATTAATCTCAAGCGAATCTTACGATTGTACTCAAATACGATAGAAACAACAAGATCAGATCACGCAACTACGAAAAAAATAGTTGGGTGGCTTCACAATCCCAATGAAGTCTTCAAGTCGTTAACCTACGAGGTGGTATCGGTAGAAACCTAAGGTTAAAGGAGAATCGACTTTAGCTTATACAACTAGTATCACACGGAGGTGTGGGGATTAGGTTTCCAGGTTGTTAGAGTTCTCCTTTATATAGTCTTTCAAATCGGGGTTTGCAATCAATGTTAGCTTAGTAACAAAGCATTCAATATTCACCGTTAGATGAAAATCCGATTAGATTCAAGCTAATATCTTTCAATTTGTTAGATCGAAAACTTAGCTTGTTACACAAAAATGAAATGCAAATTTTAGGTTTGTGTAACCGTATCCAAACATGTACATTAGTTGGTTCAACAGTAGTTAACCAAATGGTTAGCCATATGCGCACTTCCATATTAACCATGTTAACTAGAAAACCGCAAATGCGAGAAAAACCCAGGACCTTGTCCGAATTGAATACTCTCAGGATAAAGCCGCTACACAAAATTACACCTAACTTCGTATAGTTGAGACCAAGCAACTAAACCTATAGTTCACCTAGTTCTGTATGTATTCCCAAGCCTCCAACTTATAAATAAGTCATGTACTTGGAACAATTCCTTTGGTTCGTATTCCAAACAGTAAAGGAACAACAAATCTGTTTGATATCAACTCTCTTCAACAAAGTGATATGAGTAAAACAAAGGCTCTTCCGTTTATCTTAACATAAACTACTTCGTCAAGTCCTTAGATCTATCTTATGTTCAATTATCGAAGTAATTGTTTAAGATTAAGCCAACAACACTCTTAATCCAAATAATTGTGTTGATGCCGATCTACTCAATTAATCAATCCAATCTACCACAAGGATAAACCGATTATTAATTGTATCCTCTTTTACCAAAACAAGTATTGTGCACACCAAAGATTATAAAACCCAAGTCAGATCTTCAATATCTTCTTTGTCTTCAAATCTTCTTAAATCTCCAATAAAAACCTGCACACAATCACTTGAATCTTTTGTGATCAATCACGCACATAACGGAGTCTATTAACAATGGATTATCACAAGATCGTCTTTAGAACTAACAATAGTCTAAAGATCCATGTCGAAACTCTGAACTAGTTTGAGTGAATCTTATATCAGAAGAGAAGATTCTCAAGCATAAACAAACTAGGTGCAATCAGATTTCAACCACCGTTAGTCAATCAAATTAATGGAAAACAAAAGATAAACCGCAATTATCCAGTTTCCCACCACGGTACACGCTAGAGCTTCTCAATCCCAAAGAAGACTTTAAACTGAGCGGCCGTAAGAGATTTCGCCTAATTAGGTTACTCTCCTCTCCGAATAGGCGGCTACACCCGGTAACAAAAAAAAAAAAGAGGTAGTCTGTTGTTACGAAGGATTAGTTTGCTAGAAAGGCAAACTTCAAGTATTTATAGACAAGGAAGTTTGGACACCAAGGAATTTCCAAAACCGGAAATATTCTCAAGATATTCATTATAGCACAAATTCGGTTTCCATAATTCCTGGAAATGCTTTGTCCAAAAATAATGATCGAAATCTCTCGGAAAATCTAATTAGTAAATGCACATTACTAATTCTTATATTTCCCTACAAAATGAAATTAATAACCTTAATTAAAAGATTCTTAACTTACTTATGTTTCGATCCTGGGATTCTCTTCCCTTAGCTATTTAGGAATATCTTTGAACAATTAAAGAAATAAACATTCATGCACATGTTCAAAGTATGTCGACATCCTTAGTTTGTAAGTTCTCTTTCACACTTACAATCAAATCTACCACAAGGATAAACCGATTATAGTTGGATCCTCAACTACTCAATCAAATCTACCACAAGGATAAACCGATTATAGTTGGATCTTCTTTACCCAAAACTAGTATTGTGCACACATAAGATTATGAACCCAAATCATAAATCTTAAAAGTCTTTTTGTCTTCAAATTTTCTTAGATCTTCAATAAACACCGCACACGATCAACTTGAATCTCTTGTGATCAATCACACACAACACGGAGTCACGTTAACAATGGATTATCACAAGACGTCTTTAGATCTACAAACAGTCTAAAGATCCCCGACGAAACTTCGATCTAGTTTGAGTGAATCTTATATCAGAAGAGAAGATTCTCAAGCATAAACAAACTAGGTGCAATCAAAGTTTAACAATCGCTAGTCAATCAAATCAATCGAAAACTAATAATAAACCGAAATTATCTAGTTTCCCACCAACAGTACTAATAGAGCTTCTCAATCCCAAAGAAGTCTTTAAACCGAGCTGCCGTAAGAGATTTCGCTTAATTAGGTTAGTTTCCTCTCCGAATAGGCGGCTCCACCGTAACAACACAACTAGGTAGTTTTCTTGGCTCGAGGATTAATTTGCTCGAAATGCAAACTTTGATATTTATAGACCAAGGAAGTTTGGACACCAAGGAATTTCCAAAACCGAAAATATTCTCAAGATATGCAATATATTTCCAAATTTTGTTTCCATAATTCCTGGAAATGCTTTGTCCAAATTATGACCGAAATCTCTTAGAAAATCTCCAACTAGTAAATGCACATTACTAATTTTTATTTTCCAAAAATAAAATTAAAAACCTTAATTAAAAGATTCTCAATTTATTTTCGATCAGGGATTCTCCTTTAGCTATTAATGAATATCTTTAAACAATAAAAGATAAGCGTTATCGCACATGTTCAAAGTATGTCGACATCTTAACTTAGTAAGTCCTCTTTCATACTTACATTCTTGGAATCGATTTGCCACACTTTCAAACAAGTTTAAAATTGGTTCATATGACTTCCAAGAACTATGTGATTGATTATCCTATCAAATCACCATTAATGGGTTTCACGGTTCTACAAAAATAAGTTTCGGTTCTACCTCCATGTGAGTACTGGAATTAGTTACACTAGCTTTCCAAAATTTGGTTGACTAGGTACTAGGATCGGTTCCCACATATATATGGTATCTAACTTGTATTTGTTGCACATGTCCATAGGATCGGTTCCCAATAACTATAACGTGTTGCACATGTTCATAGGATTGGTTCCCAATATCTAGAAACTTGTTGCACCTCTTACAAGGAATGATTCCCCTCTTGTGATCGGTTACACCTCTTACTAGGATCGGTTCCCTTTGCCTAGAGTTGGTCATACCAATAAGACTAAATCGATCATACCATCTCAGGTGATTACTTAAGAACGGTTTCACTAATAAAAGTCATACCAATACAAAAGTCAGGCCTTGTGAATAGTTTTACCAAAAATATAAACAAGTCATGAGCGGTTATACTAATCACACATATTGGTAGTTCAAAAGATATGCAATGAATAACAATACCAATAAGCCTAGCGATTTCCCTTTCGATTCACAAAACAAGTTTATGAATGTACTTCATTTAAACGAATGTAAAACATTGTTTCCTAGAATGAAATCTTCACCTCATACCCATACATAATCACAATAGCATTCAAATGATTATGTCGATGTCTTATATACGAAGGTCAAAAGATAAGCGTTATACTTCGTATTGTATTCCTTAATACTACGTCTAACTATAGTATAATCATTCATACCTTCACAGTTATGTTTTCAATATGCACGACTTGAAAGATACGTTAGGGAATGAAACAGTTCAAGTCAAATATTACTAACCTCAAGTGGAAGGATGATGTCGTCGTTGTAGCTCCGTACTTCTTCACTTCTTCAAGTCTTCACGTAATACTTGTAATGTCTCATATCCTAATAATTTCAAGATAACCTATACGAAGTTGACTCTAGTACATAATCAAGCGACTCTTTAAATGAGTTTTGGTTCACTAAAATATGACAACCAAACTTGACATACCAACGCTTGGTGGGTTCAACCGAGCTAAGCTCTAACAATCTCCCCCTTTGTCAATTTTAGTGACAAAACTCTTACATCATATGGATAAATAAATTACAAGAATTCATTACACATATGCTTGATTCCCAAATTCAACAGCACAATAACCTGTATACATTCAATCCATAAATGTCGTTGTTGATATTATAATAACAAAGCTAATACTCCTCCTAAAGGTAAGATAGGTAGATTTTCAATCCGCACGTCTTTGTTATTTCCATTATCATATGATATGCTACTCCCCCTTAGTCTACGCTTTACTCTTTCGTTAGATAAAACGTTTAAGCACCATTGTCCTTTACCTTACTGATATCAATCAATATACATCAATACCAATATTACTTGTTTGCTCCATATATTTCTCCCTTTTTTGTCACAAAATGACAAAGGTACAGCAAATAAAGGATAAACCGAAAGGATCTTACAAATCTCACAAGACTTGCAACCTATAAGAGTTAAGCACGAGGGTTCCACACACCATTTTTGATAACCAATATCAAAACCGAAACTACAAAGTAATTTTGTTTTGATATGTTACCAAGGAAACAATTGCCCGAAGCAATTTTCCCTAATAGTTTAGCAAATCAAAAAACGACTAAGCACCTTAGTTCCTTTGCTAAACCGATTGTACAAATACAATCGCTTGTTCGATAAGACCAAAATAAAGATAACTCTATTTTTCTCATCAGGTTCCAATTATCCATATAACTTAGACCTTTCACTTTTAAACAAGACAAGTACTAGGTTAGTTAACTAGCATTTCTTGTTAAGGCATTCGATTAGACTTGAATAACCGAAACCTCCACTTTGATAAGTCTAACTAAGATCAGAATTAACTTAGTTTCTCTTATCCGGAATCAAATTGGACTAAAGAATTTATCCCGAAAACCTTTTCTTTTGTGAAGACATAAACAATTCATACAAACCAAATAAATCAACTTGTATAATTATTTACCTCAACCAGAAGCAATTGAAACAACATAGACATTAAAGCACCGCAATTGCACCCCGAAATTTTGTAAGCCTAAGCGATTGATACCAAACAATAAAGAAAGATAACAATATTTTTTCTTAAACAGGAAACAATTGAATCACACACATCCATACACAAATAATGGAATAAAACATCAATTGTACCGAAATTTTGTTAAGCAAAAGCAATAAACATATGCAATAAAATCGGGCTTTTCTTAAACAGAAAACGATTAACTTGACAAAGTCGTTACCTCAAATTTCGCATCCTCTTCTCCAATATGTTTGCATCTTTTTCTTTCCGGGGAGAATTGATATCGAAATATCATTATTTTGTCATCCTCATGCAAAACAAAAGAATAACAACAACCAACCTTTACCAGAGAAAGTTGAAAACCGTTTTAACTTATGCAATGCAAAAGTTGAAACCCCGAAATACATATGCTTTTATGCTAAACCAAACGATTCAACATATTGTGACTTTTTCACATATTGTTTCAATCAAAACCCCTCATGATCCTTTGATAAAGCCTACCAACATGGGCTAGAATTTAATCATGCTAAATCAAAAAGTCACCCAAACCATAGGGTCCACATCATATGAGATCGAATATTAAGGTCATGAAAACCGAAATCAAACATCCCATAAACATACATAGCAATAAGATAAAGCATTCAAGCATAGGCTATGTAAACCAAAACTATCACAAGCAAAATTATAAACCAATAATTTTATTCATGGGGTTTTTGAGTTTTCCCCCCTAAACGAAATAGTGATGGAGCTTTCCCCCTAAATTATTAATAGTAGCAACTTGCCCCCTAAACTATAATTTTGGACTAAAATATCCCTAATATAAGAAATGGTTGTAGCTTTCCATTTTCTTCCGAGTTTTTAAATCACGGGGCTTTATCAAAACGGAAAAATCAAAAACACAAATGAACTTAGCTTGAACGGGAATTCTTCCTGAAAAGTTATTTTTACCAACATCAAGTGAAGAGTAGTAATTTGAGAAAGTTGAGGACTAATTATATTACTTACCAAATTGAAGTTAATATGGGCTAGGACTTCAAATTCTCTATCAGCTTTCTGATAGCCTACTATTCAGCTTTCTGATAGCCCTAAGTTGTCTAATGCGATACAAATGACTTCACTAGTTGAATCACAATTATTGTAGGTCTATGAACATGAGTTCTAATATCATCTTCATTCATGAGATAATATTTTCCAAAGGGTCATGAACATGTGATTTGAAAACTATTAAACCCCAAAAGAACATCAGCGAGCTTTAATGAGATTTCATCGTTAATTTTTTTTGAAAGTTGCAAACAAACCATTAATGTAAATGAGAAAACAAATAGTTGCGGACCCATAAACCCATTAGGAGGGCAACTTCATTCTACTCTAATTCTCACCGTCACTCTAAATGTTCTTACCATGAGTGATTGAAATACAACGGTGATAATTATTACAACTACAAGACGAAGGAACCAAATAACTCTAGTTATGATGGTTGTTAGACATCACATCTTGTTTTGTATTGTACTTGTTCAAAAATAACCGTGACAATTGAATTAAGAAATCTATCATCAAAGTAATCTTGACTTATGTGGCATTTACTACAATAGTCCAATTCCGTTTAGAAAATCATATGGCATTAAATTAATAGATACACGGATGGTTCCATGATCAAAAACTCAAAGAAACGTAGACCTTTTCAAGTGATAAGGATATTTTGGTCCAAATTTATGATTTAGGGGGTAAGTTGCAACTATTAGTAATTTAGGGGGCAAGCTCAATCACTATTTTGTTTAGGGGGGTAAACTCAAAAACCCCTTTATTCATAATAAGATAGTTTTATTCATAATAGACCTAATACAATTATTGAAGGAAATCAAAAACTGGTGTCTATTCTCTTTGCAACTCAGTCCTTCATATCAGTGCTAAATGAAGGCGGATTATTACTTTCGGTCTTCAGCTTGTGAATTTCTTCAAGTAGATAACCTTGTTGCTTGACCAAAATTCCGTGCAGCTGAGAAATTTTCGTGAAGGATTCTTCAAGAGCATGTAATTTTGTCTTTGATTGAATACAGAAGTGTGTCAATGCTTCAATACACTCGATCTTTCTTCAAGATATTCTCTCTTTCCTTCTTGCTAAGCCAATCTCTCTTTTGATTTTACTCTTAATATTAAGAAGATGCATACTTATTCTTAAGTTGATCTTTCTGATCTAGCATCTTACCAAGAGAAGATGTTGGATCCAGACTCATGGTTCGGACAAGGAGTGACCAAAGAAGGAGAAGGATTTTTTTTATAATCTTCATACTTAGAAAATATAATATTCCTATAAATACGAATATCTCAAATATTTTCAAATACTAGATTTTATTCCCATAAGCTACACATAAGTTCCTTGATTTTTTTTCTTCTTCCTCACTCAAAATTTGGCACACATGGTGAGGAAAGAATTCTAATACCGCGTCGGGTGGTATTAGTATGAGATTTTCTCTCATTATGGAATTTTGAACAACGAGAGTGTCCTTGATCTAGTATCGTATGAGAGATTATCCTCTTGTTACCTCGAACTATCGAAGTATCTTGAGATTGACTTGGGTTGCCTATGCAACTTTTAGCAGTTCTGTTAGACAGTTTTTGCATCTTGTATTATTTATCCCTTTACCATTAGATGATTTAATAACATCGGAAGACATGTCCATTTTTAAAATGGGTAAATCACTAATGGAGGAGGAAGAAATAAGATTGACAACTAATGCAATATTAGTTGTTTCCTCTTCTTCAGAATCATATGAATCATAGCTCTTATCTAGAGTTACAGGCGTGAGCCTTGCTTCCGGTGTATTTCTTAAGATTGGGATGATATTTAGCAATATGACCAAACCCTTTACACTTAAAGAACTGCAGGTGATATTCATCATCTTCTTCTTGATCCTTTTGACAAGAACTCGATCATGTGGCGAGAAGATCGATGAGTATCCTTTATGAATCTCTTATTCCATTTCTTTAAGATATCTCGAAGCTGTGTAGTAATCAATGGTAATGATTGTTCAATTTCATCATCGAGAATTTTCGCCTTTGTTCATCTGAATCATCCACATCTATTCCTCTCCATTGGAGCTTTCGGAATTTTTGCAACTTTAAAAGCGATTCCTTTACTTTGAATTGATTGTGATTCATGATCGAAGATCTTTAACTTTCCAATGAGTGTGCTTCGTGAGAGAGTTGAGAGATCATTTTCTTCTATGATTGCATGCTTCATAGAATTGTATCTAGGTAGCAACGATCTGAGAATTTTGCACACTATATCTTTTTCAGAGATAGTCTTTCCAAGAGAAAGAAGCATTAATTATCTCGAGAGTTTAAGAAGTGTCGTTGTCATCCATTCAAAGGTTTTCCCAATCGGACGTAAGAGTTTGAAGTCTAGCTTCTTTCTCTGAAGTGTTTCCTTCGAATACGATCTGAAGACTATCCCAAGCTTCTTTCGAAGTTTGACATGTTGATACATGATGTTGTAGATCACGACTTACAACATGTATTATAGCATTCAAACCATTCGAATTAACTTTGCAAGAGCCTTTTCTTTGTTTGAAAAATCTATTAGCGTTTAAACTCACTTTCCGAATTTTCTATCTTTGGATGAATATAATCATCGACGACTAATAGCCATGTATTAAAGTCTCGTGATTGAAGAAAATATCTCATAGAAGATTTCCACCATAGATAGTTTGTTCCGTCAAATCTTGGCGGTACGTTAATTAAAGTCGATTCATGAGAACTCGAGTTCATTCTTATAGGTTGGATCGCACCAAACACAGATTGTTATATCTATTCGTGTTTGCCTGCTCTGATACCAATTGAAAAGACGAGGTACCGAAATATACCTCAATAAAAAACATTTCCATTTATAAGTCCTTTCTCCGAAAGTGATTATCTATGGACTAAGTCGAGACAATACAACTAATCGGTTCACACTTCGTGTGATCGTATATGGATACGAGATCGAGACAATACGACAACAAGATAACTTGTGTGATTGACTATGGATACAGGATCGAGATAATACAACAACGAAGTATGTTTACTTGATAAATGGTTCATACTTAACCAAACACAATAGATTACTATCAAGTAAATAGGAATTAACATTTGTGTAATTTACTTTAAATTATAATAACAACAATTATAATTGCGGAAAATAAAAGTAAATGACACATCAAGATTTTGTTATCGAGAAAACCGCAAATGCATAAAAACCTCGGGACCTTGTCCAGAATTGAATACTCTCAGGATTAAGCCACTATACAAAATCAAACCAACTACGTATACTTGAGACCAAGCAACTAAACCTATAGTTCACCTAGTTCCGTCTCGTATTCCCACGCCTCCGACTTGTAGTACGTCACGTACTTGGAACAATTCCTTTGGTTCATATTCCAAACATTAAAGGAACAACAAATCTGTTCGGTAACAACTCTTTTCAACCAAGTGATATGAGTTTGACAAAAGGCTCTTCCGTTTATCCCAATAAAATCCTTTGTCATGTCCTTAGATCTATCTAATAACAACTACCAAAGTAATTGTCAAGATTTTGCAATCAATACTTTGAATCACAAAGAATTGTATTGATGTCGATCTACTCGACCTAATCAATCCAATCTACCACAAGGATAAACCGATTATAGTTGGATCCTCTTTACCCGAAGCAAGTATTTCAGGCACACCAAAGATTATGAACCCAAATCGAAATCTTCAAAGTCTTCTTTATCTTCAAATCTTCTTAGATCTTCAATAAACACCTGCACACAATCAACTTGAATCTTTTGTGATCAATCACACACGTAACTAAGTCTCGTTAACAATGGATTATCACAAGACGTCTTTAGATCTATAAAACAGTCTAAAGATCCCCGACGAAACTTCGATCTAGTTTGTGTGAATCTTATATCGAAGAGAAGATTCTCAAGCATAAAAAAACTAGGTGCAATCAAAGTTCAACAACCGTTAGTCAATCAAATCAATCGAAAACTAATAATAACCGCAATCATCTAGTTTCTCACCAACGGTACTAATAGAGCTTCTCAATCCCAAATAAGTCTTTAAACCGAAAGGCCGTAAGAGATTTCGCCTAATTAGGTTACTTTCCTCTCTGAATAGGCGGCTCCCGGTAACAACACAACTAGGTAGTTTTGTCGGCTTTCGAGATTAGTTTGCTCGAAATGCAAACTTTGATATTTATATACCAAGGAAGTTTGGACACCAAGGAATTTCCAAAACCGAAAATATTCTCAAGATATGCAATATATTTCCAAATTCGGTTCCCATAATTCCGGAAATGCTTTGTCCAAATAATGACAAATCTCTTAGAAAATCTCCAACTAGTAAATGCACTAATTTTTATTTTCCAAAAACAAAATTAAAAACCTTAACTAAAAGATTCTCAATTTATTTTCGATCCGGGATTCTCCTTTAGATATTAAGGAATATCTTTGAACAATAAAAGATAAGCGTTACTGCACATGTTCAAAGTATGTCGATATCTTAACTTAGTAAGTCCTCTTTCATACTTACAATATTGGAATCGGTTTGCCATACTTCCAAACAAGTTTAGTATTGGTCATATGACTTCCAAGAACTATGTGATTGATTATCCTATCAAATCACCATTAATGGGTTTCACGGTTCTACCAAAACAAGTTTCAGTTCTACCTCCATGTGGGTACCGGAATTAGTCACACTA
>JAJJWW010015367.1:0-108822 GCA_023531295.1 Papaver armeniacum
CATAGTGATGTTCCACTTATACCCTTGCTAACATCTTTCTCTCTTTTGCCCCCTTTCTTTGGCTTTATTTCTTGTTTATCCTTCACTTTTACTATATGTTTTGAAACCCTAGCTCTACTCCCTTATGTTTTGTTTTAAGAGAGACTTGGATTAGAACCCTTGTTTTCCTTTTCCTTCGATCTTTCTCTTTGAGTTGAGTTGATGTGAGGAGATGCCTCAATAAACTTGTAGCTTCCAATTAATTTTGGGTAGAAGTTGTAAGTATTATAGAGAAGAACTTTGATATTTGTTTCTTCCTTATTCTAAGGGTAGAAGAAACTCAAATTGAAAGGTTAGTAATTCTATTTCATGGTGTTTTGATTCAATTTTACATTATTGTTGCAAGTAGAAGTTTCACTTTACATTAGTTGGTATCAAGAGCTTTGGTTTCTTTTTTGGGAAATTGTGGAGAAGATTTTAATTATTAGCTTGAGGGTTTGAATCTTTGTATGTGCTATTGTCAAGTGGGTTCATTCTCCTTGTGATTTCATTATGGCTCCAAGGAAAGAGTTAATCAGAGTGAAATTTCTATGAAAAAAGAAGAATTAGAGGTCTTTAAGCATGAAGTGTTTGATGAAATGCAACGAAAGAATGGATACAAAATTTGAAAAATTTTTTTTTTAAGATTTGGTAACTTAAATATCCATCAAGATCAATATAGAACTCAACATCATCATTATGAAAAGTAACGGATGAGGAGACCACTTCTTTTGATAGTCATGTTCATCAACAAGGAGAGCAGCCAAATGTTTGAAAAAGACATGAGATACCTGATATTTTCTTCAAACTGATGGGAAGGTGGTTTCAAAGTTGATAGGAATTCCATGGGGGTTTAGCTCGGAAGAATTTGTTGATTGGTTAGCAACGGTTGAAGAAATCTTGGATTTCAGGAATTTTGAAAAAAAGAAAGTTGGGTTGGTTGCAACAAGACTTGAGGAAGAAGCGGTGACTTGGTGGCAACAACTTAAACAAATGAGGTTGAGAAGAGTCAAGCTAAAATTGAAACTTAGGAGCTTAAACATATGAGGCTTGCATTTCTACCCCATAATTATACAAGACTTATCTATCAACAACTTCAAAATCTTAGGCAAGGGTCCAAGTCGATTAATGACTACACCCAAAGAGTTCTATCAATTGGTTGCAAGGAGCGATATTACTTGAAAAGCGGAAGAACAACTTGTAGCAAGGTATATAGGAGGTTTGAGAATGCAATATCAAGACACTTTAAACTTATTTGATATTTATTCGGTGTCGGAAGCATATCAAAGGCATTATCTTTGGAGAAAGCGATACGAAGGAGAGTTTCACATACCAATTGGGTACTCACACTCAAGGAGGTGTTAAAATACTACTTCTCGATTCCAACTCGCCGAGCTCCAACTACTAACGTTCCATCAAATCCAATACTTCTCAACAAGTCTTTCAAGGTAAAATGTAACAAGTGTGGAGAGCGAAGGACATAAAGCATATGATTGTAGGAAGAGTGATCATCAGGGAAGAACTTACTTGTTCAAGGTGATGATGAAGGTGATGCATATTTGGATCTTATGGAGCCACCAATATTTGATAAGAACCCGACGAAGAAGTGGAAGAGGGTTTATCACCGGTGACCAAGGACCATGTTTGGTTGTATTGCGTAACTATTTTACTCCAAACTCGCGAAGGTGATCGATGGCTACGCCACAATATTTTCAAACCACTTGCACAATTGGTGGGAAAGTTTGCAAGCTTGTGATTGATTCGGGAGTGTGAAAATATCGTTAGAAGAAGTGGTTTGCAAGTTGAAGTTAGAGACAAAAGAACACCCTTCTCCATATTCTTTATCATGGCTTAACCAGACGAGGTAAAAGTCACTAAACGTTGTCTCATTAATTTTTCTATTAGTAACAAATATGTAGACAAAGTTTGGTGTGATGTTGTTTTGATGGATGCATGTCATTTACTTCTTGGCGGCCTTGGCAATATGATCGGTTTGTGAATCATGATGGGAGAACAAACAGCTATTACCGTTCATGTGGAGCAATAAGAAGTTGACTCTTGTACTAATCGTGAACTTATGCCTAAGCCCAAAATGGTGATGAAGTAAAAATCTCTTACTTATCACAAGTTCATAGAAGAGTTGGATGATTCGGAGGTTTTCTATACTTCATGTTAAAGAATCTCCATCATATGATTTCGTGCCTCTCTAGTAAAGCCAATTATCGAAGAATTTCAAGATGTTTTTCCCTCTGTGAACTTACCGGATGCATTACCACCGTTAAGAGATGTGCAACACAAATTGATCTACTACAGGTTCAAGTCTTCCCAACAAAGCCCACTACCGGATGAGTCCCAAAGAACATGAAGAATTACGTCGCCAAGTTGAAAGAGCTTCTAGCCAAAGGTTTTATAAGACCAAGTCTTAGCCCTTGTCTTGATGTAGAGCCTTACTAGTACCAAAAGAAAGATGGTTCATAGCGTATGTGTGGATAGTAGGGCAATCAATAGAATCACATTGAAGTACGATTTCAATTCCTCGTTTGGATGACTTACTTGATCAATTAAGTGGAGCATATGTTTTTAGCAAAACTTGATTTTAAAAATGGATATTATCAAATTCGTATCAAAGTGGAGATGAATGGAAGACCGCTTTCAAGACTAGAGGCAGTTTTGTATGAATGGATGGTTATGCCATTTGGGCTCTCAAATACTCACAGAGCACATTTATCCGGTAATGAATCAACACTTGACGTTGATTGGGAAGTGTGTGGTTGTTTACTTTGATGACATACTTGTTTATAGTCCCAATATGGAATCTCATATCGTCCTCCGTGAGGTCCTCATGATTTTGCGGACACAACAATTTTGTACTACCTTGAAGAAGTGTGCATTCATGACCGATAAAATTTTGTTTCTTGGTTATGTAGTTAGTAAGGATGGGATTTGGTAGATGAAAGATAAAGTGGAATGCATAAGGAATTGTGGCAAAACTTTGTTGATATTGAAGTTTTCATGGGTTAGCTTCTTTTTATCGTCGATTCATTGCAAACTTTAGCGGAATCATGGCTCCAATAACCGAATGCATGAATGGAAAGTATTCATGGACTCGAAGCGGGGCAAGCCTTTGAATTGATGAAAATAAAGTTAAGTACATCTCCAATCTTAATATTGCAAATTTTGATAAACCATTTGAACTTCATTGTGATGCTTCTAAACTATGCATTGGGGCGGTTCTTAGTCAGAAGAAGCCGGTGGCATTCTATAGTGAAAAAGTTAAATAGAATACTGACTTGCATATAGCACTTACGATGTTAGGTTTATGCTATTGTCCAAGCACTCAAACATTGACGACACTATCTTATTCACAAGGAGTTCATCTTATTTTAGGACCACATGGCATTGAAGCATATCAATTCACAAGACAAGCTTTCTACTAGGCATGGTAAATGGGCTTCTTATTTGCAACAATTCACTTTTTCCATCAAGCACAAGTCGGGTGTACAAAACAAGGTGGCGGATGCCTTGAGTCGCGTGCTTCCCTTCTTACACAAATCGGGCTCGTATTTTGGGATTGATGACATCGAGAGCTTTAAAAGTTGATACTTATTTTGGTCCTCTTATGGTTGATGAAAGGTTACTACGTAATGGGTGATTATGTTATTTTGATGGGTACCTTTCAAGTAAAAATTGTCTTTGCATTCGAATCAAGCTTAAGGTTGAAAATTATTAGAGGAGCTTCATGATGAGGACATATGGGTACTACTCGTACTTGGAACTTGGTTTCAGCTCATACTTTGGCCGGGAATGTGGAAGGAGATTCATCGATATGTGAAGAGATGTCATATATATCAAGTATCTAAGGCGGCCACTAATGCGGGATTATACATGCCACTTCTATTCCTCTCGTCCATGGGAAGATTTGAGCATGGATTTCATCTTGGGATTACCGCACTCAAAGAGGTATGGATTCAATATTTGTAGTGGTAGATCGTTTTCCAAAATGTCTCATTTCATTGCTTGTAAAGACAACGGATGCGGTCATGGTAGCTCAACTCTTTTAAAGAGATTTTGATTTACATATTCCTTCTTCCATGCGTCTCGGATAGAGATAGCCGTTTGTGGGACACTTTTGGCGTACCTTATGAAGTTGGTCAAGACCAATTTAAGTTTAAGCCGCAGCTTATCACCTCAACGGATGGACAAACCGAAGTGGTAAATCGCTCCCTAGGTAATCTTATAAGATTTGCTTGGTTGAGAATTTGAAGACATAGGACCAAGTTTTATGTAAAGGCGGAATTTGCTTACAACCATGCGGTGAGCTAGGAGTAGTGAGTATTCACCATTCATGGTAAGTGTCACAGGTTCAATCCACAGTACCACTTGACTTGTCTTTAATGCGAATTTGAAAAAGCAAATGCTAAGGCGGAAGACTTTGTTTCCCAACTCCACCTTATACATGAAAGTACCAAAGCATTTAGAAGCTTCATCGAAAATACAAGAACAAGGTTGATCAAAGGCGTCGTGTGGTTGAGTTTGAAGTAGGAGATCTTGTTTATGCGGTTCTTACTAAAGGCAGATTTCCCAGTGGAGGTGAATACAACGAGCTCAAGGCAAGGAAGATTGGACCATTTCCAATTGAAGAAAAAGATTAACGACAATGCCTATCGCCTCAACTTACCAAGCTCCATATCGCACACCCGATGTGTTTTAGCGATGAAACATTTGGTTTCCATATTGAGGTGACAATGCTATGGAGGCCGATATTGACAATTAGAGGGCGGGAATTTCTCTTATGTAGGGAGGATGATGCATAGTGATGTTCCACTTATGCACTTGCTAACATCTTTCTCTCTTTTGCCCCCTTTCTTTGGCTTTATTTCTTGTTTATCCTTAAGCTTTTACTATATATGTTTTGAAACCTAGCTCTACTCCCCTTATGTTTTGTTTTAAGAGACTTGGTTAGAACCCTTGTTTTCCCTTTTCCACTTCAATCTTTCTCTTTGAGTTGAGTTGATGTGAGGAGATGCCTCAATAAACTTAGTAGCTTCCAATTAATTTTGGGTAGAAGTTGTAGTATTATAGAGAAAGAACTTTGATATTTGTTTTCTTCCTTATTCTAAAGTAGAAGAAACTCAAATTAAAAAGGTTAGTAATTCTATTTCATGGTGTTTTGATTCAATTTTACATTATTGTTGCAAGTAGAAGTTTCACTTTACATTACATCCCACTTGTGTATAATAAAAGAAGTATAAGTAGAAAAAAAAAAAATAAAATAAAATAATAGTGCCACGGTAATCGAGTGCATTATAACAAATCTAGGTATGAATCAATGGGCGTCAGAAAACATACAAAACTTAACTCTTAAGATCGACGTCCCACACTCCCACTTATATATTAAAAAAAAGTACTCCATAACGCGCTTATGAGCTTATAAATTGAATCACAAATACTCCAACAAATTGAATTAGTTATGGCAAAAACTCATCAGCTAGGTTTCTTCTCTCCTTTTCTCGTCGGGTTCCTCTTAGTTTTGATTGTTTCAGATTTGGCGTAAGTTAATTTCTATATTCCTCTAAACATACATTTGTTTCCATAATTTTATTTTTGTTGCATGGAGCAGAGCAGACACGTAAATGCTAATCTTTTTTTTTTTCTCTATTGTAAACAGATGCGTCAGGTTGTTTTTATGTGATGAGGAGGCGTCACTTTGTCTGGAGGTGTGATTCTTGGTGTTTAGGCGAAGGCTTCCTCGGGTTCTGCAATGATAAGCGAATGCCAATGTGGCTACCCGAAGAAATAAATTTAACCAGCAGCTTCAGCACCACCTATCCCTTTCCTTTCTCGTTTATTTGAAATAAATTCCATGAACAAAGTTGTTGGATTAATTTGACCAAATTGTTTACTTTGTTGGAATTTTTTTTTATATTGCTTCTTGTTCCAGTTAAGTTGTTCTCAGGTGTCATTATTTAAAATCCTGAATTTGTTGGATTTTAAAACTTGATCAAAGTATTGTTGTTATTGCTATCATCACCCAGAGATTCCACACCGACAACCAACAACGTGATGTTGACATCATTAAAATATTTATTACTTATTTATAGTTGTGTCTCATATGGGAATTCCACGTTGGGAAAATATGGTTTGGTCGTACCGAGGTGGTCCACATGTCTATTTGAATCCCGGATTCATAAATACTTTTAATTTTAATCGTAATTATTAAAATATCTAAAATACCCCTTTTCTTTCTTATTTTTCCTCTCACATGAATAGTTTTCTCTTTTGTTTATTTTTCTTAATTTCTACTAATTCTTTACTTTAATATTTAAAAGTTTAAAAAAACATCTCTCAAAATATATGTCAAAAATTAATAAATTTTATATATAATGGAAAGCCCTCAACGATAGCTTTCAACGAATACCATTGTCGCTATGTTTGGAGCTTTTAATTTTTATATGGACTTCATTCGGAAATGAAGTGATACATTTTCTAGGCTTTTATATGGACTTCATTTGAAATAAGAGTCATTTTTTTCATGTTTTTATATGGACTTAATTAAATAGAAGTATGTTGTATATGTTTTATATGGACTTCATTCGGAAATGAAATCTGTTTTTTTAGGCTTTTATATGGACTTCATTTAGGAATGATCTGTTTACTATGCTTTTATGGACTTCATTTACGGAATGTGTCTGTTTTTTTATGTTTTTATATGGACTTCATTCGAGAAATGAATACATTTGTATATTTTATATGGACTTCATTTAAAATGAAGTGCTGTTTTTCATATTTTTATGTAGACTTCATTCGAAATGAAATGATCTTTTTGTATATGTTTTTATATGGACTTCATTTTAGAATGAAATCTTTTAGGTTTTATATGGACTTCATTCAGAATATAATAGTTCATCAAAGTAGTTCATTTTGTAGAATGAATCGTATAATAGTTCATTTTATAGCTAAAAAATAAGGCAAAAAATAAAAGCTCGAAACACAAGCAATGGTACTCGTTGAAAGCTATCGTCGAGGAGTTTCAAGATATATAAAATTTATCATTTTTAGACATATGGTTCAAAGATATAAGTTTTAGTTTTTATTTATTTTTATAAAGAGAGATAAAAAACAGTCTGTAATATCAAGCTTAGGAAGGCCAATTTATTTTCCTAGGACCAAACAATAATATAAGGGTGTTTTACTTAGCTCTGAAGATGGCATTTCCTTAAACCATCACCAGGACCAAACTATAATTTTTAGGACCAATTGATAATTTATATTACCAAATAGGACCAAACAGACAATTGACTAGGTCAATTGGACTAGAATCTCTCTAATATATTATTTCTAGGACCATATGGTATT
The DNA here is from genome assembly GCA_023531295.1 of Papaver armeniacum. NCBI lineage: Eukaryota > Viridiplantae > Streptophyta > Magnoliopsida > Ranunculales > Papaveraceae > Papaver > Papaver armeniacum. Next base: position 7,375 of record JAJJWW010015367.1, read on the forward strand.
TCCTACTTCCACATTCTATGTTTCCTACCTTTCCTCAGCAAAAGTGACAATTAGGAGCAAACAAAAGTCAGAATCCCACGACACACAGAGATTGAGTAAAAAACTTAAGTTTTGACTTTTTTAATTTTAACTTTTAACATCGAAAATTTAGTCTTCAAAGATAAGCTTACTTGTTATGATGCGTTTAGAATTTACATCTATGTTGCTGGACACACCTAGAAGATGCCGTAACCGTATGGGACATGATCGGACCACGCCACAGTTCCCGACCTTCCGCGACACGCCATGGATCGCACATCACGTGTCGCGTAAAAATCGACATTTGACACTTTGCGGACACTTTCGGACACACCATAAATGATTAATTTTGGTATGGAAAATCAAAATAAATTAAATGCGAAGCTAATTTAGTCGTCTTTTAGTCAAATCCAAACATTATTATGAAAAACTTGATCAAAATGTTATTCTTATTAATTTTATTTGTTAGTAATCAAGTATTTTGAAAAATAAAAATAATTAATATCTTGTGCGAATTGTAGAATCTCATTTTAATGATGTTTGCATTACATAACGTGTGTCTGTAACCAATATTTTGAGATTAGGCGTGTCCCACATGGCAGTATGGGTATGTCAGCGTGTCCGTGTCGGTATGTGCATGCGGCGTAGAATGACATACATGAGGTATGTTTTGCGGAACCCATTTAGGGTTTAGTTTAATTTGTTAGATTTTAATTTCAATTTCTATCAAAAATTAGGGTTTTAGGTAAAAAATCAAGTTTCCATATCACCATGTTTTTGTTACTTACGGTTGCAATTAGTTCCATTATGAGCCGTGTGTAAGCTTTTGATGCTACGTACGGTTTGTAACAATTGAAATTTCTTGAAATACAATAGTATGTTCTTAGGTTTGAAATTTTTTTGCCCGATTCACGGTTGCTAATTTCCACGAAATTAAGGTAAGTATTTCTCTCTGCATGTTAAATTATTTGCTTGGGTGCCTATTTGTAGTTACCAACCTTTACATTAGGTGCGGTTCATAATTGTGAATTTATGTATTATATTATCTTGTGTTTGAAAACCTTGTGCAAGTATTGTTAAGGTTGATAACGATAAGAAATTATAGCCAAATTTGATATCACCAGGTTGTTTTTAATTATTCGATTTAAACTGTATCCATGATACGGTTTGATACGATTATTAAAGTTACAAACCGTATATTGTTTTGGTCATATTTTTTTGGTTTGTTTTGTTCAACCCTTGAGAATTCATTCAAATTATTACTTGTGTAGGAATCCTTATAGAGGTGAAGAAAAAGAGGGAATAACAACTATGATTGATCATACACCCACCCCTCATGGTGACAAGCATTTAGGTGTAGATTATAGAGTGTCCCCAGAATGAGAAGAAGAAGAGAATCAATTTGAGATTAGAGCTTAGAGAACCATCTGTAGGTAACCACAGGGTTGAATTAGAAGGAGTGAACCTAATGATCAAAGAAATTGAAGAGGTAGGAGTTGAAAGAACCTTGAAGAAAGCGAGAACCTAATGCGAAATTTAAGAGGTAGTAGTTAAAAAGAACCTTGAAGAAGCTGATGATAATGAAGAGGAAGAAAATCATGATGAATCCAATGGCGAAGAAGAGGAGGATGAAGAAGGAAATGGCGAAGAAGAAGAGGATGAAGAAGGAAATGGTGAAGATGAGGAAGATGAGGGATAATGAAGATGAGGGGGAAAGAGGAAGCAAATGATGAAGATGAGAAGAGGAAGCAAATGATGAAGGAGTACAAAACAAGGAAAAGAAATTGTTGTAGCTACAACTCCGGCTCATTAAACCGAGGAAAAAAAAAGCGAAAGGAACACTTCAAAAGAGTTGCCTCTTCCACAAGGAAAAGACACATTGTTGCCAAGGAAGAAGAATAAAAGACCTTGGGGAGGCACGAGATAAGTCTCAATCTTATTTGGTTACCAGTTCTGGGCCGCATGAAAATCTAAATGAGACTAGGGTATGTTTTCTCTTAACACATTGTTTTTGTTTTAAGTTATTTCGTTTTTTTATTTATTTATATACATTTCATTAATCTTAGTTTAACAAAATATGTTTGTATTGTTTTAAGGATCATGCAAGGGAAATCAAATTGGTCAAGCATCGAAGAGCTGGTGGGTACAGCGTTAGGTGATGAATGTGGTGATGTTAGGTACTCTGATGTCAAAGTTCGGGATTAGGGCACGGGTTATGAATACCCAATCAGTATGATAGTATAATGGTATCGCCTTCGGGGAGCGATGTGGCAGAAAATGATGCTTTTCATCTCCCATTTGGACGAGATGACAATAATCGAGACGATGTGAACAAATTCTTGACTTGGAAGTTGAAGGAAAATCGTGTATGAAGGTTTGATAACAACATGTCTTGGACTGATCTTACAGCCTTGTTGAAGAAACACTTGGGTGGGTTAAAGACGAAGCAAGAGATGGAGTTTATGTTGTTTGGTGGTTTATGACCCTTCGGAACCAAACAAGATTAACAAGGTAAAAGAAGGCATTGTTGAAAAATTTGAGGACGAAGTTTGGAGACACCCTCAAAAAGCAATTGGCAGGTGAGGTGATAGATGACACAAAAGGCTATCTGGCCCAAACATTTATTTGTATTGTATTGGGACCGATATTCATGCCCCGATAACTCGGGAAATAGGGTGAATGTCCATTACCTACAATTGTTGAAGGATTTGAAGAAGACAGTATTAAGTGAGGCACCGCCACGCTTGCATATCTACTTGAAAGTCTAAGAGAGGCCTCGAGGGCTGGAGCTACTTAAATTCTTTGGGAATGTTAAACAATGGTAAGTTTGGTTACATTTTATCATTTTTATTTTATGATTGTTTTTGTTATATTTATCTTTTGTATTCATGTCTCAATTGCTTAATTTTTTTATATTTTTCTAGGCATGGAGGTGTATGAACACTTAGGCTTGAGACCTCTATTTGAATGGAAAGAGATGATTGATATACCTACGGGAAAAGAAGTTTATGTTGGTGGTAGGCAAAAGGAACAAAGAAAGAGGCTCATTAGTGAATGGGAAATAAATGCTTTTCCTTCCCATTGAAGATGTTATCTTTGACCCTTATTTGAGGATTCAAAATGGAGTTGATGTTCATCAGTTCCACGTATCTCGAGGCTACTACAGAGACCATTGTATCATGCCACATGTTATGTTATGACCAATCCTTGTCGAACTCTACGCCAAATTGCTCATATTCAAGAAAGGTCGTTTAGGAAAATTTCAAATTATCCAAGGATGGATCCGAGACAAGAGGCCCCACCATTTGTACTCAACTACCACCCAACTCAGACGATTGATGTTTGGAACAACGAAGTCATCAACAAAATACCAACTCAATGGGAGAGTCAGCGACATATGACACCAAAGAAGGCATTGATGATTACATAGATTAGTATTATCATTTGGTCATCCACATGTGATTAATAGTAATCTGAGGCCCATCCACTTATTCAAAATGCAATAGAAAAAAGGAAGGCTGCGAGAGCAAGATAAAGGGTCTGTTGGTATGACTTGGAGAAACTATATTTCATGGCCAGTCATGCTTGTTATCCTCATGACTTGGAATTTATTTCTATTTATATTTCTTGGGTTATGGAATAATCTCTTAAGACTCTTTTTAATGTGTTAATAGAAAGAAAGCGAGGACAACGGTTGGCAAATAGTATGACTTCACATCCGTGCTAATGGTGTGATTAACGCTCCTCGACAAAAGGACCTTACAGAAGCGAATAAGGAACATTCATGATCAACGGGAAAAAATTATATGAGGGGTTGGTCACGGAAGAAAAGAGGCTTAAAAGGCGGAAAGTCCATTGAGTGCAGTACTAGCCATACAGTCGGCCGTCATCTAGCAGCGAAGAGACGCCTTTGGAAGAGGATGTGCATGGTGTGGTACTAGCCAAATGAGGTGGTATTGGTGGTAATTGGCCAGTGATGGTCCTCACACTCGTGGTGGTGGTACCACCAACAAAAGAGGTCGTGGTCCTCGTGGTTAGTTTATGGATATTATCAAGAACTAATGGTTGTGTGGTTAGTTTTTAGCTTATGGATATTATCATGAACATGTTATGAATTGTGTGGTTATGGATTTTAGCTTATGATTACCGGAATGAATTAACATGCTTCAAGCAGCTGTGGTTAGTTATAGGAATGAATTAAATTAGATTTTTGAAGTTATTCTATGATTACGGTTTAGTAACAAAGGAAAATTAAAGCGTCGCTAATTCAATTTACAATGTAAACAAATCACTTAAGCGAGTATACTAATTAGGTTTTTAATGAAATAAAGTTACAAACCGTACCTTACTACTGCTATTCCAGGAGTTAGAGAGCTCATAATTCACGGTTGGTAACTATAACTCTATAGACGTAACTCAGTATAAATAAATTTTCTGAAATTACGAGTACATGATAATATGATGAGACGCTAACTGCTCTGGTATATACAATTATTACGAGTTACGGTTGATGCAATTACAATCATTACAAACGTAACTGAGTACAGAAATCAATTATAAGTCTCGGTTTGAAACTATATTTCAATTACCATGTTTATTATTTATTTCTTGGGTATTCATGAGCTTATCGCCGATTTGTCATTGGTTAGATTTGAAAATATAGCGGGTTAAACCTTCAGCAACTTTATTTTCAAAAAATAAATCTATTACATAATAAAAAACCAAATTGTTATATATATATGTTTATATCTCCTTAATAGAGATTTCACCTCCACATGAATCATCTTATTAAACTAGATTATGGATCAAACCTGAATTTACATTGGAAGAATATTTATGTATTTGCATAACTTTGTTCATATGTTGTCCAAAGAGAGGAAAAACGGCGCCTGATGTGGTTTTGTGAGTACAAGTTGTTTGAGAACTCTTTTGAAAACTTTTTGTCAAAAATAGGTAACCCTAATAACGCGATGGAATAATATTTATATTGATATATGGAACTATTCGGAGAACGTTCAAAATTTATGGCATTAATTCGTATTATGGGTGAAATACGATTAAGAGGGTAGAGCGCGCTGAAGTTTTACAAAGCTATATTCAAAGAATAGAGACGATGGAAAAGTTCGAGTTTTTCAATACTTACTCATTTCAACATCCTTAAAGACTCATCACACTCGTTAGGCACGGATATTAGTATCCTTTTAAATTAGCATCAAAGAAAATGAGTTGTAATGTCATTTATATTTGTAATGGTTTAATGGATTTGTAATGTTGGTTTAGTAATGAAGATGGTTCAATGGTTTTAATTGACTATATTTGTTTGGCTTGTTTAAGTGTTAATTCGGTTTTGTAACTATATTATCATTAGCAACCGTAACTAACAATGGCTGGTACAATGTGTTTCTAAAGCCACTTCAGGTTCGTAAGTATGTTATTATTACCAAGTAATTTACACGATACCTTGATTTCACTCAAATAAACTAATCAAATAGATATGTTTGTGAAAAAATACTTCATATATTATCTAATCAAATAGACATGATATTGTCACTTTTAATCATACCACATTTAGTCAAAATACCAAAATACAAATTATAAAATGGGCTTCACCAAGACTTGAAAACATTTAAGCATCCTCTTCATCATCGGTCATAACTACGAATTGCTTCGGCATAGACAACATTATGGCCTTCATAATTCAATCCTTTCTCAAATTGGTGCACCAAGTCTTAGGAGTTCATAGTCACGACCAACTTCCCTCCACAATGAAGGTAATGGACTTCCTTCATGCAATCGGAGAAGACCGTGTAATGATTTCCTTCCGTGCCCCACATGACAGCAGTTTTTTATTGACAAGTCTTCGTCAACAGTATTCTTATTTGGTGCCAAATGTAGTGCTCATGTCTCGGAGAATTAAATGAATGACGCAATTGAATGCATTGGCGATTAGTTGGCCACATATAGGCATGCGCATCATGACAGCATCGAACATATATTCCAAGTTCGCACATTGCCATTTCCTTGACTCTCATTTTAACACCTCATCGGTTTCGTTTCTTTCGAACTCTCATCATCGAAGCATACAATCGGGTAACCATCATGGTTCATTAAGCATTTTTGCCTTCACGTAAGTAACTTGGTCACAATCCCACCCTATCGGCGTCTTCAAAGGAGTCGATTTAATTCATGAAGACGTGGTAACCACAATTCCCATCACCATGAACATCCTCACGTAGCCTTGATATAACACTGAATAGTGGGAAAAAGCGAAGGTAATATTCATATAGAATGTAATGATTCCGGACTATATCGGCCATTCTAGTCTCTAGGTGAGTAGTTTAGGCGCTCCTTTAGATGAATACGTCTCCTTCTCCCGTTTTCAACCATTGGACTCTTATCCATTGTTCCTTACTAATTGTTTAACACCAACTTTACAATAAATCTTTTTATTGAACTATCTTGGGAGGAAACCTCGAATCCGACATAGGAACCTTGACCTTTAACTCCATCATCTTTTTTTCCACTTTCTTCGACCATTTCCTTGAACAACAACTTTGGTTCTTTCTTGTTGTTTTAGAGCGAAATACCGGACCTTTTCCTTTAACATCAATTTTCTTGTTGCACTTTCTTGAGTAGGAAGCTCGATACATTTTGTTGTACATTTCGGCGGCTTGGTTCTCCTTTATCCGCTTGACCTCTTTTTCGTTTTTTTCTACCTTGAACATCTTCTCTTAGTCCCATCCTCAGCTTCTCCTTTCTCAACCATTCATAACCACAAGGATCTCTTTTCTTTGATTCTTGCTTGATTCTCTTACTTTTTATTTCCTCTTGTTTGTAGGGTAAAAAATCGTTTAAATCGATTCCAAGATTTATCTTATCTTCAAATCACCCCAAAGGAAATTGTTATGATTAAGCCAATCAATACCTTTAATCCCCAAGGAAATGTATTGATGCGATCTTCCTCAATTAATCAATTCAATCTAGCACATAAATAAACCAATTATTAATTGGATCCACTTTTTCCCAAACAAGTATTGTGCACACCAAAGATTATAAACACCAAGTTAGAAATCTTTTATCTCTTCTTAAATCTTCAAATCTTCTTAGATCTTTCATTACTTTCACACAACTACTTGAATCTCTTGTGATCAATCGCACAAAAGAACGGAGTCTGTTAACAATGGATTATCACAAGATCGTCTTTAGATCTAACAATGTGATCTAAACATCCTGTGAAACCTTGAACTAGTTTGAGTGAATCTTATATCGAAGAAAGATTCACAAAAAGCATAAACAAACTAGGTGCAATCAAAGTTCAACCACCGTTAGTCAATCGTATCAATACGAAAACTAAAGATAAACGCAATATCTAGTTTCCCACCAGATCGTGCTAGAGCTTCTCAATCCCAAAGAATACTTTAAATTGAGCGTCCGTAGAGATTTTTACCTAATTAGATTACTCTCCTCTCGATAAGGCGGCTTCACCTCGTACTAATAACAAAATAGGAAGTTTATTGTTACGCAGGATTAGTTTACTAGAAATGCAAATTCAAAGTATTTATAGACAAGGAAGTTTGGACACCAAGGAATTTCCAAAACCGAAAATATTCACAAGATATTTTTCATTACTACACCAAATTCGGTTTTCACAATTCACCCTGAATGCTGCGTCAAAAGGCGATGAAATCTCATGGAAAATCTTTAACTAGTAAATGCACATTACTAATTCTTATTTTTCATATATAATTAAAAACCCTTAATTAAAAAGATTCTTAACTTATTTAGATTCGATCTTGGGATTTACTTCCTTCTTAGACTTTAAGGAATATCTTTGAACAATATAGAATAAGCATTAATGCAGCGTGTTCAAAGTGTGTCGACATCTTACTCTTGCAAGTCCTTTTCATACTTGCTCATTTGAAAACAGTTTACCACACTTCCAAACAAGTTTAAAATTGGTTCATCGACTTTCAAGAACTATGTGATTGATCAAGTAACACCAATCACAAACCATGGGTTTAACGGTTCTACCAAAACAAGTTTTGGTTCTACCTCCATGTGAGTATTGTACATAGTCACACTAGCTTACCATAATTAGGATGACTAGGTACTAGGATCGGTTCCCCACATATATTTGGTATCTAACTTGTATGCACTGCACATGTCTATATGATTGGTTCCCCATTTCCAAAAACGTGTTGCACATGTTCATAGGATCGGTTCCCCTTTTTTCCATAAAACCTCACACCTCATACAAGGATCGGTTCCCCTTGTGATGAACTGCACCTCTTACTAGGATCGGTTCCCCTTCTCCTAATAATTATTCAGACACTCACAAACCCGATCATACCCCAAGTGATTATTTAAGATCGGTTTCACTAATAAAAGTCATACCAATACATTAGTCAGGCCTCATGTGAATAGTTTTACCAAGAACAAACAAGTCATGAGCGGTTATACTAATCACACATATTGGTCGTTCATAAGATATGCAATGAAGAACAATCCCAATAACGCCTGGCGATTTCCTTTTCGGTTCATAACACATATCATGAACTTACTTCCTTAGAACACATGTTAACATTGTTCCCTAGGATGAAATCCTCACCTCATACCCATACATAATCACAATAACATTCATACGATTATGTCGATGTCTTATATACAAAGTTTAATGGTTAAGCAAGAAACTTCATATTGTATTCCTTAATACTATGTCTATCTAGAGTGTTCATGCTTCGCAATTTTATGTTTTCAATATGCACGACTTGAAAGATACGTTAGGGAATGAAACAGTTCAAGTCAAATATCACTAACCTCAAGTGGAAGGATGATGTTGTGGTTGTAGCTCCGTTCTTCTTCACTTCTTCAAGTCTTCGCAATACTTGTAATGTCTCACCCTAATACTTTCAAGCTAACCTATACGAAGTTGACTCTAGTACATTTAAATCAAGCGACTCTCAAATGAGTTTTGGTTCACTAAAATATGACAGCCAAACTTGACATACTAACGCTTGGTGGGTTCAACCGAGCAATGTTCTAACAATCTCCCTCTTTGTCAATTTTAGTGACAAAACTCTTAGAATCATATGGATAAACAAATTACAAGAATTCATTACACATACGCTTGATTCCCGAATCCAACAGCACAAAACCTGCATTCATTCAATCCTTAAAATGCAGCATCTACATTATAATAACAAAGCTCATACTCCCCCTAAAGGTGAGATAGGTAGATTTTCAATCCGCATGTCTTTGTTATCCCAATCATATGATATGTTACTCCCCCTTAGTCTGTGCTTTCCTCATTCATTAGATAAACGTTCAAGCACCATTGTCCTCTTCCCTAGTGACACCAATCAACCATAAAATTGATACCAGCATCACCTGTTTACTCCATATATTTCTCCCCCTTTTTGTCACAAAAATGACAAAGAAACGAAAAAATAAAGGAAAACACGAAAAGGATCTTACAAATCTCAAAAAGACTTGCAACCTGTTGAGTCAAGCACGAGGGTTTTACATACCATTTTTTATAACCAATATCAAAACCGAAACTACAAATAATTACGTTTTGATATGTATCATGGAAATAATTGCCCGAAGCAATTTTCCCAACTAGTTTAGCAAACCAAAAATCAACTAAGCAACTTAGTTCCTTTGCTAAACCGATTGTATAAATACAACCGCTTCATTCGATAAGACCAAAACAAAGATAAACTCCATTTTTCTCATTAGGTTCTAATTATCCATATAACTTAGACCTTTAGATTTTAAACAAGCCAAATACTAGGTTAGTTAACTAGCATTTCCTTGTTTAGGCATTCGGCTAGACTTGAATAACCGAAACCTCCACTTTGATAAGTCTAACTAAGATCAAAATTAATTAAGCTTAGCTTATCCGGAATCGAATTGGTCTAAACAATTCATCCCATCAACATATTCGTTAAGCCATAAATAATTCATACAAACCAATAAATCAACTTGCATATTATTCACCTCAACCGGAAAGCAATTGAAACAACAAATATATCAAGTTTCACTATTGCACCAAAATTTTGTAAGCCTAAACAATTGATACTACACAATAAAGCAAAATAACAATTGTTTTACTTAACTGAAAGCAATTGAATTAACATAGACATTAAAGAACCGCAATTGCACCAAATTTTGTAAGCCTAAACTATTGATATCACACAACAAAGCAAGATAACAAAAGTTTTACTTAACCGGAAACAATTGAATCACACAAACATCCACACATACATAATGGAATAAACACAATCAATTGTACCAACAATTTATTTTAAGCAAAAGCAATATATCTATCAAATAAAAATAGGCTTTTCTTAAAACAGGAAAACAGTTAACTAACAAGATTGTTACCTCAATTTCGCATCCAACTTCTCCAAAATGATCGCATCGTTTTCTTAGGAGAATTGATATCTAAATACTATTATGTTGTCATCCTTATGCAAAACAAAAGAATAACAACAACCAACCTTTACTGTGAGAAAGGTTGAAAATCGGTTTTAACAATTGCAAGAAAAAGTTGAAAACCGTCGAAACACATATGCTTTTATGCTAAACCAAAACTAATTCAACATATTGTGACTTTTTCACATATTGTTTCTACAAGAACCCCTCATGATCCTTTGATAAAGCCTACCAACATGGGGATAGAACTTAATCCTGCTAAATCAAAAAGCCACCCAAACCATAAGGGTTCACGGCATATTATGAGATCGAATATCAGGTAATAAAACCAAAATCAAACATCCCATAATCATACATAGCAAATAAAATAAAGCATTAAAGTACCGGCTATGTAAATCAAAACTATCACAAGAAAATTTTTAAATAAAATAATTTTATTCATAATAGTTTTTATTCAATAGACTTATACAATCAATGAAAGAGATCAAAAATTGATGTCTATTTTTCCTTTCTCAATGCTCATGACGATTGCTTTCAAAAAGTAAATTCAAATTCTTCTGAGCACTCCCCTTTTTTCAGTATATGATTTCTTCATTTTGAACAGTTGGGAATGAAGATTAGCTAATACTTCTTTTGAATCCTTTATCATCAACTCATGATATCTAATGCAACCTTTAACATAAAGAATTTGTTTTCTTAAAAAATCTTGAGAATTATCATGAAGAGAAACATCTTGAGTTCCAGTCATAACAGATGCACAGAGTGCTAAGTCATCAAGAGATGTCTTTTCTTTAATCGAATTCTCCATTGAAATCCAGTAAATCTTCTTTCAGACAAAACAAAGATATAAAGGATTTTTGGAGAATTTCAAGGAATAATTTGGTTTAGGAAACCGAAACTATATTTACCAAGAATATAGAAGGATATCTATTATTTTACAAACAGAACCTCTTGTCCAAGTTTATGCTTCCTCACACACAGAATATTGGGCAACAAGTGAGGATGCATATTTCAACACAATCATCATGTGTTGAGGTGAGGATGATTCCCACCATTCTTATCAAAAACATCCTTAGGATGGTTTATTAGCCTGAAGTGTTTCCATACATTTCTTCATCTCTCTTGTAATTGTGAGTGTTTCCAATCACTTTTGAGAGCTATATAATTTCCCAGTCTTCCTTATCCCTTTTCGAAGGGCTTGGATGAGTTTGATTTCGCAAAGGATTGTAGCGAGATTATTTTCTTCACATGAAGAACTTATTGTGCCATCAGAGAAACTAGTTTCCGATTCTCCTGGTATTTCACTCAATTTTTCTGGTTGATTTTTCTATGGGGATTGATCGAAAGGGATTTCAACCGATTTTTAAGATCTAGGATTAACCTTTCACTTTGCTTAATTTCCAACTCAAGTTTTTCTAGAAGTTGATTAGACTTAATTGAAAACATCGGAATTGGAGTTGGCAAGAAGTGCATTATAATTAGATATTTCTTCATTGGATTCTTCCTAGGAATATCATCAAGGGTGGAGACATGTGCCTTGTTGCATACGAGTTCTTCAATTTTGGGACAATGTTTTGCCATATGTCCGAATCCTCGGCACTTTAAGCATTGTACTTCATCGTTGTCCTTTTTATGGCAAACTGAAACTGTATCTGGAACATGTTTATCAATAGATAAGATGTTCTTAATTCGTTGCGCTAAAATCACGATAGTTAGTCAAGCTCTTTTTCAACATGAACCTTGTCCTTCTCGGCAGCGTTTCGGTTTGATTCTTATTGAGAATTTCTTTATCAAAGATCTTTAACTTTCCTACAAGAGAGCTTCGAGAAAGTGTAGAAAGATCGTTTCCTTCTATTATAGCTTGTTTCTTAGACTCGTATCTGGATGTTAACGATCTGAGAATTTTGCATATTATTTCCTTTTCAGGTATCACCTTTCCAAGGAAAAAAGATGCATTATCAATCTCAGAAAGTTTAGAGTTAAACTCCTCAAATGTGTCGTTATCATCCATCTTGAGATGTTCCCATTCAGTTAAAATGGAAAGAAGTCTAGCTTCCTTTTCAGAATCATCTCATTCGAATACAGTCTCAAGAGTATCCCATGCTTCTTTAGAAGTCTTGCAAGCCAGCACATGATGTAAAAGCTCATGGCTAACTGCATATATGATGGTGTTCAAACCAACAGAATTATGCATTGCACGAATTCTTTTTCATGAATATAATCCGCTAAGCGTTTAAACTCTATTTCCGAATAATCCATCGGTTGTTGATATCCGTCTTCGATTAATAACCAAATATTAAAATATCGGGATGGAAGAAAGGCTTTCATAGAAGATTTCCATAACGGATAGTTATTATCATCAAATCTTGGCGGTATCTTAACCGAATCATGCAGTAGATTCATTTCTTATAGGATGGATCGCACCAAACACAGATTGTTAGATCTTTTAGAAGTGTTTTGCTCCTCGTACCAATTGAAAAGAAATTGCCCAAATATACCTCAAGCTATTACTTTTCCTACATAAGTCCTTTCCCGAAAGTGATTGTCTATGGATTGAGTCGGAGACAATGCAACAAATCGAGTTGACACTTTGTGTGATGATACATGGATACGAGATCGAGACAATACAACAACAAAGTGTGTTTACTTGATATAAAGGTTCGGACTTAATCAAACACAATAGGATTCACGTATCAAGTAAATAGGAATTAACGTTTGTGCAATTTACTTTAATTATAATAAAACAATTATAATGCGGAAATATAAAGTAAATGACATAGCAAGATTTGTTAACAAGAAACCACAAATGCGAGAAAAACCCGGGACCTAATGCAATTGAATACTCTCAGGATTAAGCCGATATACAAAATAATACCAACCGTTATAGTTGAGACCAACCAACTAAACCTATAGTTCACCTAGTTAATTCTATTCCAGCCTCCCGACACAGCAAGCAAGTCACGTACTTGGACCAATTCCTTTGGTTTGTTTTCCAAACAGTAAAGGAACAAAAAATATGTTTGGTATCAACTCTCTTCAACCAAGTGATATGAGTTGCGCAAAGGTTCCCTTGGCAATTGTTAAGATTGTTAAGATTAAGCCAATCAATACCTTTAATCCCAAGGAAATGTATTGATGCCGATCTTCATTAATTAATCAATTCAATCTACCACAAGGATAAACCGATTATTAATTGGATCCTCTTTTTCCCAAACAAGTATTGTGCACACCAAAGATTATAAACACCAAGTTAGAAATCTTCTATCTCTTCTTCGTCTTCAAATCTTCTTGATCTTCAATAAACACGCTTACCACAACTACTTGAATCTCTTGTGATCAATCACACCGCAGAGCGAATGCATTAACAATGGATTATCACAATATTGTCTTTAGATCTAATAAAAGTCTAAAGATCCCTGTCGAAACCTTGAACTAGTTTGAGTGAATCTTATATCAGAAGAGAAGATTCTCAAGTATAAAAAAACTAGGTGCAATCAAAGTTCGACCATCGTTAGTCAATCAAATCAATACGAAAACTAAAGATAAACCGCAATATCTAGTTTCCCACCAATGGGTCACACTAGAGCTTCTCAATCCCAAAGAAGAATTTAAATTGAGCGGCCGTAAGAGATTTCACCTAATTAGATTACTCTCCTCTGGAGATGGCGGCTACGATAACAAAGACAAAAGGAAGTCTGTTATTCGCGGAGATTAGTTGCAATGCAAACTCAAAGTATTTATAGACAAGGAAGTTTGGACACCAAAATTTCCAAAACCAAAAATATTCTCAAGATATTTTCATTCTTGCGCAAATTCGGTTTTCATAATTCCACAGTGAAGACAATCAAAAATACGATGAAATCTCCTTGGAAAATCTTTAACTAGTAAATGCACATTACTAATTATTATTTTCCATATATAATTAAAAAACCTTAATTAAAAAGATTCTTAACTTATTTAAATTCGATCTTGGTAATTACTTCCTTCTTAGCCTTTAAGGAATATCTTTGAACAATATAGAATAAGCATTAATGGACCGTGTTCAAAGTGTGTCGACATATTACTCTTGCAAGTCCTTTTTCATACTTGATCACTTGAAACCGATTTACCACACTTCCAAACAAGTTTAGAATTGGTTCATAGACTTTCCAAGAACTATGTGATTGATCAAGTAACTTTCGATCACAAACCATGGGTTTAACGGTTCTACAAAACAGAAGTTTCGAGGTTCTAACTCCATGTGAATCTTTTGTGCATAGTCACACTAGCTTACCATAATTCGGATGACTAGGTACTAGGATCGGTTCCCCACATATATTTGGTATCTAACTTGTATGCGCACATGTCCATAGGATCGGTTCCCCCTTTCCAAAAACGCATTGCACATGTTCATAGTATCGTTTCCTCTTTCTTCCATAAACCTTGTTCAACCTCATACAAGGATCAGTTCCCCTTGTGATGCAATGCACCTCTTACGAGGATCGGTTCCCCTTCTCCTAATAATTAGTCAGACACTCACAAACCCGATCATACCCCAGGGGATTACTTGATTCAGTTTCACTAATAAAAAGTCATACCAATACACAAGTCGGGCCTCATGTGAATAGTTTTACCAAGAACACAAACAAGTCATGAGCGGTTATACTAATCACACATATTGGTCGTTTATAAGATATGCAATGAAGAACAGTCCCAATAACGCCTGGCGATTTCCTTTTCGGTTCACAACACATATCATGAACTTACTTCCTTAGAACACATGTAAACATTTTTCCCTAGGATGAAATCCTCACCTCATACCCATACATAATCACAATAGCACTCATACGATTATGTCGATGTCTTATATACAAAGTTTAATGGTTAAGAAAGAAACTTCATATTGTATTCCTTAATACTATGTCTATCTAGAGTGTTCATGCTTCGCAGTTTTATGTTTTCAATATGCACGACTTGAAAGATACGTTAGGGAATGAAACAGCTCAAGTCAAATATCACTAACCTCAAGTGGAAGGATGATGTTGTGGTTGTAGCTCCGTTCTTCTTCACTTTTCAAGTCTTGTGCAATACTTGTAATGTCTCACCCTAATACTTTCAAGCTAACCTATCTGAAGTTGACTCTAGTACATTTAAATCAAGCAACTCTCAAATGAGTTTTGGTTCACTAAAATATGACAACCAAACTTGACATACCAACGCTTGGTGGGTTCAACCGAGCAATGGTCTAAAACATACACTGGCTCCGAGATCGAAGCACAGGTGGGTGGACTACTATAAGTCGGAAACTTGGTAAGAATGATGAATCTATCCATTTAAAATATTCCAGAAACCTTAAACAAACCTTATTACGGCATATTGTATGCATATCCTGGCTTTGAGATCAAAACCTGGCCGGGAGTTGACTATTATAAGTCGGAACTTGGTAAAACGATGAATCCATCCATTTATAGATAAGATTCCTTCATAATATTCCAGAAACCTTAAACAAACCATATTCGGCATAGTGTATGCATACCCTGGCTCGAGATCGAAACCTGGCCGGGAGTGGACTACTATAAGTTGGAAACTTGGTAAGAACGATGAATCCATCCATTTACGGAGTAAGATTCATACAGAATATTCCAGAAACCTTAAACAAACCATATTACGGCATATTGTATGCATACCACACAGCTCTGAGATTGAAACACAGTAGGAGTTGACTATTATAAGTCGGAAACTTGGTAAAAAATGATGAATCCATCCATTTTACGGGTAAGATTCCTTCGGATATTCCACGAAACCTTAAACAAACCATATTATACATATTGTATGCATACTGGCGGTCAAACACAATTTGGGAGTGGACTACTATAAGTGGAAACTTGGTAAGAGCGATGAATCCATCCATTTACATGTAAGATTCCTTTCGAATATTCAGAAACCTTAAACAAAACATATTGGAATATTGTATGCATACCTTGGCTGAGAGATCGAAACACAGGCAAGGAGTGAAACATAAGTCGGAAACTTGGTAAGAATGATGAATCCATCCATTTACGGGTAAGATTGTGAAATAAGAAGCCTTAAACAAACACTTTTCTTGCATATTGTATGCATGCAGCTCATAGAGATTAAAACACAGTGCATGAGTGGCTACTATAAGTCGGGAAACTTGGTAAGAATGATGAATCCATCCATTTACGGGTAAGATTCCTTCATAATATCCCCGAAACCTTAAATAAACCATATTACGGCCTATTATACGCATACCCTTGCTGCGAGATCGAAACTTGGTAGGGAGTGGACTACTATTAGTCGAAACTTGGTAAGAACGATGAATCCATCCATTTTATAGGTAAGATTTCTTGAATATTCCCGAAACCTTAAACAAACCCTATTCTAGCATATTGTATGCATACCAGCTTTAAATGTGGTTCAATGGCATACGAACCATGAACCCTCGGTGTCAAAGTGGTTCACAGCTCCAATTTATCGGGATATATCATAGAAACTCGTAAAGATGTACCATTTACGGGTAAGATTCCATCGGAATATTCTACGAAACACAAAAACCCTATTTTAGACATTTCTACCCAATCTCAAAGGCCTAAATTTCTAGAATTTAGTGGGGGTGTTAGAAAATAATTTTTCGCAGAAGTGAGAAAAATTTAGCGAGCAGTGAATAAAATCTAGCGAAGTGAGAAAAATTTGAAATGTTTAACCCTCTCTGACGACTCTTAAAGGGGGTTGTAGAAGGTTTTATTTATCGAAATGAGAAAAATTTAGCGAAGTGAGAAAAAAATTAACGAACAGAGACCAAAATAATTTTTAGCGAAGTAGAAAAAATTTAGCAAAAGTGAGAATTTTTTATAGAGTGAATAAAATGGCGAAGTGAGAAAAAATTAGCGAAGTGTTTATACCTCTCTGACTGACTCTTAAGGGGGTTGTAGAAGGTTTATTTATCTTTTTCTTCTTATCTGTTCAATCTCCCATCATAACCATCCATTTACATCATAATCGTCCATTTATTTTTTTCCTTAAATTTTTTTTCTTATCACTTTTTTTTATAAAAGTAGATGTAAAATATAATCAAACATGTAAATGTGGAAGGATGGTTGGAATCCCAAACTTGGAAGGAAGAGGCCCAGGTTCGACTTACCTCAGCCTTCTTTTTTTTTTCAAAATAATTTTTTATTTTTACAACTCTTATAGAGGTTGTGATTATGAATGACAAAAAAAAAACACAAACTACCAACATTGTGAATCCGGAAGGATGGTTGATGACTTGTGCTAACGCACATTAGGCTCGTGTTCGAATCTCTCAAACATCATGTTTTCCAAATGATATTTTTTTTTTGCTTCAACAACCTTTAAGAATGTTGTTATACAGATATTCACTACCTTTTTGATATCGGTTGTCAAAAGACTAAAGGTGGTCACTACTCTTTTCACATAAAATATTGTGGTTTTGATTCTCGTCACTACTCTTTGGTCCTCTTTGTCCTAAGAGTTGGACGTTTTTTAACTTTGACAACCATTATTTGATAAAGGTAGTAAAACATGCCACCTTTCACAACTTTAAAAATATGAGTTGTCAAATTCTGATTTAAAAATAAGCATTTTTCCCGTAGTGTAAGGAAGAAACTCCCATATTGAAGTACGGAAGAGATATTCGTTGGTGTTGTGATCAATGGTTTATGGTGTTAGTATCCTTATATAGAGAGAAGGGTGAGAGATTTAGAGTGAGTGGTGAGGTACCGAGAGTGTTTAGAATCTTTATGTTATCAAAATTTTACTTTAGATAAATTATATGTGAATGGGTCTAATTTCCATATAATGTTATGTATGATGATTGTTTATATATAATAAGAAAAGGTGTGTCGGTTGGATGAGAATGCATAATTACATTCTCAATAATTGAGTAGTAATCGAGTGTAAAAATGGACATGCTATTTTATTTCCCTAACCCAACTGACTAGTTTAAATCTAACTCACCTGAACTTACTACATGTGTGTATGGAAAAATAATAAAAGCAATAATAAAATCATACTAAAACTCGTCAACACCAAAAAAAAATTATCAATCAAAAATAATAAAATCACATCACACCCATGCTACATCATGCGCTACAAATTTAGCCTCTGCTAAGGTTTACTTGTTTATCAAGTTTTGCTTAGGTTTACTTGTTTATCAAGTCTAATATTTCTTCTTTTAGAGTTTTACTATTTTTAGATTCTTATTCTTGCCTATATAAACAGCTTATTTCGTTCTTGTAGGATATTCATTATTATTATCAAGTTAATAATACAATTCAATTTCAAGAACAATCCATCTGTTTTTCCTCAAATCTAATTATTTTCTTCTGTTTTCTCATCCTTTATTGCCTTCCTCGTACACGTTCTACATTAAAGTATCTCTGAAGTATGCTAGAGAATGATCTCTTTGATATCTACTAAAACCGCCAATGCCCATGTTTTGGGTTCTCTGTTGCCGAGGACTTATATATTTTTGACCAGAATTGGCTTTGTACTCAGATGCACCAGATGAAAATTGGAGTACCCAAAACCTAATAAAGCAATAATAAAATAAAATCATACTAAAACTCGTCAACACCAAAGATTTTATTAATCAAAAATAATAAAATCACATCACACCCATGCTACATCATGCATATAAATTTAGCACACTATCACACATGCAATTTAGCACACGATTTTATTTTCTCTTAATAAGATTTAGTTCTTAAACACATGCTTGATGGTACAAGCTCAAATGGATCATATCTACTCCCCAATGACTCCTCCATGTTTAGGTCTTCGGTCTTCAATCCTTTTGGCAATTCCCAATCGAAAGTGCACAATAAATTGGCGAGGACGAGCTCTGTTAACACAAGTCCCATATTCAATCCAGGGCAGATCCTTCGACCTCCTCCAAAAGGTATGTATTCCAAATTATGATTTTCGACAAAATCAATAGAGCTATTCTTAAACCTTTCTGGCAAAAATTCTTCTGGATTTTGCCAATACTTTGGATCTCTCCCCATCGCCCATGTATTTATTAAGACCCATGTCTTGGGGTATATGTCATAACCATAAATATTGCTGTGCTTCATGGTTTGTCTTGCAATAAATGGAGCTGTTGGATGCAACCTTAGAGTTTCTTTAACTACCATTTTTAAGTATTGGAAGTTTTCAAGGTCTGATTCTTCTACCGTTCCTTTCGATCCCACATGACTTGTGAACACCGATATCATTTGTTCGGTTTGTTCACAAACAATCTTAGCGTGGACTGAGTTCACGCATTTAAATTAAGATGATAACACGTACAATGTAAATAGATGTTGATTCATCGATTCTAAACCCTGTAGGTTTGTCATGATCTCATCTACATCTCAAATGAAGTAAATCTACAAAACTACACAAATGCTAAAAGTAAAGGAGGCGAGGTTTACGTGGTTGGCACTAAGGCCTACGTCCCACGGATCAGGGATATTCACTATTGTGTAAATGGTTACCAAAGTTAATTACAAGATCTTCCTACTCCTCAAGATCATAGATTGATATTCATACTTACTTCTCTATTCTCTCTCTCGTTTTCTCAGTTCTCTCTCTTGTTTCTCAGTTCTGACCCCCTTTTCTCTGCCAGGGATAGACATATATATAGCTAATGTGAGTGGGTCCACTGTCAGAGAGCTGTTGAAATCTTATCTTCTTGTGTTCTGTGCCTGGTCCGCGGACTTCTCTGTCACTCCGCGGATTCTACAATACCCAAGCTTATTACGCTGATTAGCCCTCGTCTTCTTCGTTGGTCATCCGACACGTGCCCTATGTGCAGCATTAAATGTTAGTGGTTGGGAGGTTCAGTCAATGCCAGGCGATGTCAGCCCTCTCTTGTCACATCCGCGTCAGTCGGACTATCCCCAGCCGTTGATTGCATCTTATCTTGTGATGGGGTAAAGTGACCTCTTGGGGTTGCGCGGGATCATCTACCTTGGGTGTCCCCTCATCTTTGTCCGTCGATCTTGACAGATGGCTGGTCGCTTAAATACCACGGATACTGATACGTGTCCTTCCTCCTTATGACGCGGCCTCCACGTGGATTCTGCCATTACACGTGGCGATGGAGATAATAAGTGTACTTACATGACTTCTAATCTCTTCTTGAACTTTCTTCATTGCTTCTGGATTTTTAGCCAGTTCTGCCATTGCCCAAGTCATTACACCAGTTGTTGTGTCTACTCCACCAAGGTATATATTCTGATAATTTTCAAACAGAAAATCATGAATATGTATTACAATTCATAAGCTTATGCTCATAAATATAGAAACCAAGAAAGAAAAAAAAGTAAGAACTCTCCCATGCTTATATATACAAATCATAACAAGGCTACTAGTAACTAAACTAGTATAAATGGGTTAGCACACTTGGCTAATTCATACTTGATGTCATATTTTCGGATCCCCGAGTTAGAGTTTACTTGGTGTCATATTTTGTACTCAAGTGTTTGACAACAGGAATCTTGATTTTCTTAAAAAATTTGCTGTCCTATGAATAAAAAAATGACTACCCTAATTAGTTAGAGAGAATAAACAGAAGAAGAAAAAAGGAAATTACCAGAATAATTGCTTTAATATGGTCATTAGTAAGACGAGTGGTACTCATTTGAGGCTTCCTTAGTTTAAGCAAAACGTCTATGATATCTCCATGCTCCAGTTCCAGTCGTTCTGGTATGTCATGTTCGTCTATGATTTGTTGCAAGAAATTGTCCAATTCATGAAAGCATTTTTCTGTTTTACCATGGATTCCAGTGACCCTATCAATAATCCAACTTACCTCCGGAAAATAGTCGGATGGAGATAAACTAGTCAAAATGGCGACTTCACGAAGAAGTTCTACAAGTCTTCCATCAAAGTGTTCCCTAGTTTGACCAAAAGCAACTCTACAAATTGTTTCATGTGTGAAACTTGCCAACTTTTCAAAAACGTTAACAGGAGTAGTATTTGAAGAAGAAAATGATACGGAATGAATCAAAGCATCCACCTCTTCTGCCCTGATGACCTTAAAAGATTGCACTCTTTTCTTAGTAAAGAGTTCAAGGGCGCTAATTTTGCGAACCTGTCTCCAGTACTCTCCATAAGGTGCAAAAGCTATATCTATGTAATTATACGACATACGTTTTCGACCAGCAAGTTGAAGTCTATTGCAAAAATCAATATCATGTGTTTTCAAGACTTGTTCGGCAGCTTCAGTAGAGGAGATTACGACTGTTGGTATACGACCGTATTGTATAAACATGACCGGACCATAAAATTTGGATAGTTGTGCGATTGCTTGATGAGGCTGTTTCATAAATTGATGTAAATTACCAATGATTGGAAACTTAGGAGGACCAGGTGGAAAATTGGGTTTGGTTTGACCGCTATAGTTTCTGTTTTTGATTATTGTAATGAGAAAATATAGAGGAATGAGAAGTAAGGTGAGAAGTAGAAGGAAGTTATAAGAAAGAATAATCTCCATGCCAGCAGCCTAAATCAGATTATCTCCTTCCTTGCAAATGGTGGTGTTATAAGAAGATACTAAGGTGAGGTTTCTCATATAAATCCTGAAGACTGAGCTGTATACCACTACTAAAATTTTATTGATCAATGGCCACATTTTTTTCGATTTTCACAAAAAAAATAATAAAAAGTCACCAAGTTGCCAATTTAAGACCTGTTTAATAATTTGTATGCTTCAGTGTGATGCACTTGGTTTTGTTGGTTTCTTGCATGTTTGTATAATAGATTATTTTTGGCGATGCTCAGCATGTTTTTCAGCCCTCACCTTTAAAATTCTTTCAAGGGTTTTCCATGTATTACGCTGAGAGCACTAAACAAAAGGAGTTTCCACTATAATGTGAAACGCACGCGAGACCCATCTAATTTATAAATTAAAAAAAAAAAAATGTTCAGCAAAAGAGCAAATGATTATTGGGTTGTAGGTACATGAAAACCTACTTGCCACGGTGGGTTGAACCAGAAGCGAACGAAATCTGAAAGTAAATCTAAAGTAAGAGATCGTTTACCAATTAAGAGAAAAATGTCGTTGACGAGTCAAATCATAATGTCGCAGCTACTTTATTGAATAATAGATCTGCGAAGTGACATTCCATCTAAGATCTCTGAAGATGACAACCGGCGAGGTGTTGATCACTTGGACCAGAACATACCTCATGAAGAAAGAGGAGGAACACAAAGTCTGGATTGGTGTACAAGAAATAGGACAGCTGTACCGACAACAACCGAACATATAGGCGAAAAAAGTGGGATAACTTTATTGAAAATATCTTGGACGAAGTATAAAGTAGAATCATGTGAAATGTGTGATTTCCGGCGAAGTAGCATGAGCTGTAATCCACTACATAGTTTTCCCTATAAATAGAGAGCATGGTTCACTGAAAAATTTATTGGAATCCACTACATACCTGAAGACTGAGCTGATACCACTACTAAAATTTTATTGATCAATCCAAAATGTCCCGTATTAACTTTAATGAAATGCAAAACACTTGGCAAAGCAGCTTAAAATTTCTGATGAACTCATTCACAAAATGATGGTTATACTACATTAAAATAAAAGTACTCTTGTGTTTCAAGAAGAAGACTTCATTTTCACTCTATGTACACATTTTATTAAGAGGAAGAGCAACAAAAACAAAGGATGACCGCCACAAGGATGAACCAAACCAAACAAATACAAGCTATGGTACATAAAACAGGGAATACGTACATATTCGAACCACACACAAAGCACCAA
Organism: Papaver armeniacum; assembly: GCA_023531295.1. Taxonomy (NCBI): domain Eukaryota; kingdom Viridiplantae; phylum Streptophyta; class Magnoliopsida; order Ranunculales; family Papaveraceae; genus Papaver; species Papaver armeniacum. The sequence goes on from JAJJWW010015367.1 coordinate 30,608, forward strand.
CAGTGATACATCCAAATCATGTCCAAACACACTATAAACAACGACCTTGGATGCATTCGATGACCCAATACTTCACGCTTATACCTTAATAGGTACAAGGTATAGAGGATCTTTCATATGACCAGCAATAGTACCAGCCACTTCTCCATGTTTGCATCTTCCTTTTTCAACCCATTTGTAATTCCCAATTGAAACAGTACAACAAATTCGCGAGGGCAAGTTCTATAGTTACGAGCCCCATGTTAACACCAGGACAACCTCGTCGACCTCCTCCAAAAAGGCACGAGTTCGAAACTTTGTTGTCCTGTGAAGTCGAATGAGCTGTCTTCGAACCTCTCTGGGTAAAATGCATCTGGTTTTTTCCCAACATGCTGGGTCTCTCCTATTCCCCATGCGTTTATAAGGACTCTTGTTTTCGGGTATACGTCGTACCCACCAACCTTACTGTATGTCATACTTTCTCGGGGAAGCAAAAATGGAGCTGGAGGGTGTAGTCGTAAGGTCTCCTTGACTACCATCTTTAGGTATGGGAATTGATCAAGGTCTTTTTCTTCTACCTTGTCTTCGCTTTTACCCACATAGCTTCGAACTTCGTCTTGTACTTTTTTCATTGCTTTAGGATTTTTAATCAGTTCTGCCATTGCCCAATTTATGGTTACAGCTGATGTGTCTACTCCGGCAATAAACAAATTCTGGAAGAAATCAAATAAAACAAGAAAAATATGAACAAATAATTATAAAAGATTCGTCAATATATATATATATATATATATGAACTGGATCATGTGCATGCCCAGGACATTTATATCATAGAAAATAAAGATGAATTGATGAGAAAAGTACTTACAGTAAGAATTGCCTTGATATGATCGTGAGTGAAATGAACTGTACTAGATGGATTGTCCTTCTCAAGTTTGAGCAGAACATCAATGATATCATCGTGCTCGGCTTTTGTCTTGCTGGATCGAGATGTTCGTCGATGACTTGTTGAAAGAATTTATCAAAATCATGGAAACTTTTTTCAGTTGCCCAATATGCTCCGGAGAGTCTGTCAAGAATCCAACCTACCTCAGGGAAGAAATTAGACGCGCGCATATAACCCAAAGCGGCCATGGCTTCGTATATAATTTCTTTTAGTCTACCATTTTCATATTTTCTCCCTTTTGAGCCCTCTTACCAAAGGCTATCCTTGAAATAATTTTGTCAGATAAACTTAAGGATTTTTCAAAAAGATCAATAGGAGCAGAAGCAGATGAAGTAGCAGAGATAGATTTTATCATATCTGCAACCTCTTCTTCTCGAACTGCCGAAAAGGATTGCACTCTCGTCATACTTAGCAATTCATGAACACTTACTTTTCGGACCTCTTTCCAATACTCACCGTAAGGTGCAAAAGGCTTAATATCTAAGTTATTATACGTAAGACGTTTTGGACGAACCAAATCAGGTCTAGTACAAAACTCTAGATCATGTGTTTTCAAGATTTGTTTTGCAGCTTCAGCTGAGTTGATTATGAGAGTGGGTATGCGGCCGAGCCGTAGAAGCATAACCGGACCGTATTTTTGAGATAGGTTATGAAGTGAACGATGAGGGTGTGAGCCAAGTTGATGGAAGTTACCAAGGATAGGTATCTTAGGAGGACTAGGAGGAAAGTTGGGTTTTTCTACACTAACATTTTTCTTGGCTTTAGATGTATTGAGAAAGTATAGAGCAGGAAGGAGAATAAGAGGAAGCAATAGCAAAAGAGAGTTATAAGAAAGAAACTCCATATTGAAGTAAGGTAGAGACATTTGTTGGTGTTGTGATCAATGGTGTATGGTGTTAGTATCCTTTTATAGAGAGGGTGTGAGATTTAGAGGAGTGAGGGAGTGAGGTACTGAGAGAGTTTAGAATCTTTAAATTATTAAATTTTTACTTTAGATAAATTATATGTGAATGGGGTCTAATTTCGATGATTATGTTGTTTATATAATAAGAAAAGGTGTGTCGGTTGATGAAAATGCATAATTACATTCTTAATAATAGAGTAGTAATCGAGCGCAAAAATGGACATGCTGTTTATTTTGCTAACCCAACCCTAGTTAACAATTCAAGATTCGGCAAACGTACGAGTATTATACAGCTCTGTAAAACCCAAATTCGGTCAACGGGACGTGATTCGTCAGTAATTCGGAACGGCATACGTACGTGTATAATTCGATTTATAAATGTGAGTTTGGCTCTAAAAAACCTGGCACTTTTAGGGGCGACACTAAAAGACAAAAAAGGTCACCCAAACGTAAATCTAAGCTACCCCTTATCTTCGATTTTTCGAAATGGCCAATATGCCCTTATATAATCGGTAGCCAAAACCATAATCGGTAGGTTAATGGTGATTCGGTAGGTTAAATTGAAACTATACCTACCGATTATTGTGTAGATACTTCGGCTAATAATCCCATTTATAATCGGTAGCTTATCCAACTTGTAAGACTACCGATTATAAGGAGCCCCGTTCAACCCCCGGCCAAAATTCCATAGGTTTTGAGGGGTGCAGAGCCAACCATAACCACTTGGCGTGAGCTGTGGTTGTAGCCATAATCGGAAGCCTAATAGGTTACATAAACTACCGATTATAAGAAAAGGTGTGTCGGTTGGATGAGAATGCATAATTACATTCTTAATAATGAGGAGTAATTTGTAAAAATGGACATGCTGTTTATTTTGCTAACCCAACCCTAGTTAACAATTCAAGATTCGGCAAACGTACGTAGTATTACGTACAACTTTCAAAACCCAAATTCGGTCAACGGGACGATTCGCCAGGCACGGAACGTGATTCGTCGATGAGTCGGAACGGCATACGTACGTGTATAATTCGATTTATAAATGTGAGTTTGGCTCTAAAAAATTCGGTATCTATTATAATAAATAATTATTATTTATAAGGACATAGACTAATTTTTATGCATATTTGAGAGTTATTTAAAGAAAAAATAAACTTAATATGATGATATTAATAATATATACAATATTAGTCATCCAAGAGGACGTGGTATAGTGGTTTAGATGCACCTTCAAATCTCTTCCGCTCATTTTTGTTTCATAAAAGTTATAACAATGTCTAATATCAGTTGTGTATGCTCAGAGGGCGTAAAGCCTTAAAAGTGAAGCCTTTAAAACGTAAAAGCTAAAGAAGTAATTGTTGACGCATTATTCGAGATACGTGAAAGTTCGGGTGGAACGATCGCGAATAATCTGAATGCTATATAATACGGCGTTTTGGGTTCGTGAGTTGCAAACGTACGCGAATAAGTCGGTAAAATTCGTGCTACGGAAAAATTCACGAATGATTCGTGAATCATTCGCGAACTTACTAACTAGGAACCCAACTAGCTCGTTTAAATATAATTCATCTGATCTTATTACATTTGTATATGATTATTACATTTCTGACTCAAAATGTATTATATAGTAAGATTATAAGGGGCGGAGCCAGCCCATTGCAAGGGTGTGTATTTGCACCCCCTGCCCAGCTGGCTTCAAAGCCTATTTTAGGTCAAATAGGGAAAAAAAATTATATCCCGGCCTAATTTTGTTTTTTTTGCACCCTTAAAAGGTTTTTACATCCCATAACAAAATTCTTGGCTCCGCCACCTAAAAAACTTGCGACGGCACCTGGTTTTGCCCAGCTGGAGCACGTCATATATAAAAATGTACTCCGGAGTTAGATGTATGAGCCATATGTATCAGCCGGATTGAGCCTCGAATCTGACGCCAAAAAAAAACAAACTATATGTAAGTTAGAGATACTAGATTTGTGCCCGTGCTACGCACCGGGCATATTTTTTTTGCTCTTTTTAATTTGGAGTTCACGCCCCCTCCGTGGCGATGTATTTTTGATTTGGTGAGCGCGGGGCTTCGCCCCGCCCCGTGGCAATGTATTTTTGATTTGGTGTAGTGCGTGGGGCTTCACCCCCGTGGCGATGCATTTTTGACTTGGTGTGCGCGGGGCTTCGGCCCACCCCGTGGAAATGTATTTTTGATTTGTTGTGCAATGCATTTTCTATTTGGTGTGTGCGGGGCAAATACATTAAATAGGTGGAGGATATGCGCAAATTTTATTTATTTTTTCCTTTTATTTTTGCAGAAAATATGTGGATTTTTCCCCCTTTATATATTAATTTGGAAAAAAATAGTCTTAATATAATAATTACTGGATTTCCAAGTTGAATTTGGAGTTCCATAAAATTCCAAACACGGTAAGTTATGTTTTCTTTTAAGTTTGTAATTTTTAAACCAATCATACGTTGCCAAGTGTCCTCACCTAAATATTGTCACTCCATGAATTCCAAATATTATTACATGAAACTAGTTGGAAGCCTAACAAGCTAAGCTCCAACGACATACTACTACATTAATTGAACAGGTTGTTGTGCTAACCTACCATGAGCCTCATGGGTAACCTAGCAAGGGAGCCGAAACATGTGGGGGGGGGATTGTGTCACAAGGGGGGCAAACTAACACTACCTTCCATGTTAATTCCTGCAATATTACTACCTTCCATGTTATTCCAAATTGTATTTGGTTTGTTTTTTTTTTTTTTTGCCTATTCTTTTTTAACCATTTATATGTTGCCAAGTGTCCTCACCAAAACGTTCGTTTCATAAAACTCAAAAAAAGACTTATTTCGACCAATAAAAAACGTGGGTTTCCTCATCATTCAACGTGAGAGCTTTATTTGTCTAGGTCTTTAAGTCTTTAGATTCCTCCAGAGCACGTACAGCTTTAAGCTTCACAATAATGAGATATGGCCGTATCAAATTAGCGCCAGTAGCTAATTTAATCCATAAAATTATTACCTTACCAAATTGGCTTGATGAATTAATATTAGCGCACAAGTAGCTAAGATCTGAATTTAATCTAAAAAATTAAAATCTTTACAAAATTAGCTTGAGGAATATTTGCACTCCTGGATGACACAAGGGTTAGGTATTTGGCTGACATAAGGGCTAGGTATGCTGAGCAGCCCGAGACAATTGCAGAAAGATGCAAGGAATAAAACAAAAAGGACTCGCACTAAAAATTTGTCACTGATTACATATTTCAACTCTTAAGATGGCAACTTGGTCATGATTTACTTTTTAAAAACTGCAACTTGGTGACAGTGATTACTCATTACACAGGGGTTATAAACTTATAATAAGCACATGAAAATGTGGCATTAATCCCTAAAGCTAACATCTCTTTTTCTTTTCTCTTTTGATCCGAAAATAAAATTATATTAAGAAATAAAATAAAGAAAATAGGTAATTGTTTGGTGAAGCCTTATTTTGGTGAAGTTTTTCACATGATAATAATACCTCATAAACTAAGTTTTTGGGGCTAATATTTGTATATTTACAGGAATGCCATTGTTTTAAAAATAGATCAAAAAAATTAAACTTTAGATATCTCTAAAAATACACATCAGATTTTTGCAAAATTAATATATTTGTAAAGCTCTTTAAATTATCTACGTAATGAGTACAAACAAGGGTATTAAATTTTTATTTTAAGATTTTTTTTTACATTATTATCAAATTTGGTGTTGTTAAAAGAATCCAATTCAAGCATGTGCATCGCACATGTGGCCTTACTAGTATTAAGAAATAAAATAAAATTGTATTAAGAAGTAGGCATATTACAAATCTGCGAAAGCCACCATTCAAAGTAAAACTAACAAACGTCGACACCCAATAAAAAATAGACATAAGCCTGCCCAAGTAAAACCCTATGTCTAACAAGAAAGTTACACATCCTATGAGCCAAAACCCCACTTGAAAAAGGCCACTTAGAAAACCCAGCCTAAAAAAAGCCTTTGGAAAACAAAAATTCTTCACAAACTACGGAAAAAACCGCCGGACACAAAACCTAATCAAAGGCGTGACCAACTGCTATCCTCCGCGGGCCCACCTGACTCACAAAAAAATGTGAGATAAAAAGCAAGTTTTGTTTTGGCGTGGTTTAGATTCTCGGTCTGTTAAGAACTGCTGTTTGGAAAATCCCTTCCCAGTACCTTTAACCCTAACACATCTTCTAATTTTTCCAATTTGTCAACATTTTCTTTATCCTTCGAAACCAGCCGCCGTCGCAAAATCGTCGCCGCTCTTTCCATTAAAAATAAACAGGTTCCTTTCATTAATGATACAGTAACCACCCATGGGGTTGTTACCTTTCAAAAAAATAATTACATAAGGGGTCACCCAGAATTGGGGATAGGAATTAAGGGGTCACCCAGCATTCTGGGTGACCCCTTATGTAATTATTTTTTTAATTCCTAATCTAGCCCCCATTAATCAGGATTATTGATTAATTATAATTAGTAAAATGTTAAGTGTTTGGGGATAAATTAGTGTGTATTTATTTTTATTTGAATTTGTGTGGGTTAGTTGAGAATAGAAGGAGGGAAAATGGTTTCTGAGTGGAATTTTTTGAAAATGGAAGATGATTGTGATGAGAGAATTGCCAAGAGGTTGAAATTTTGATTTTTTTCTTTGAATCCACCATTGTTGCAAATCTAAAGCTTGGTGCCTGCATGGTATTCAACCAAAAACCATGCCGGCATTGTTGGAAATTTTCATAAATTGTTTGCCACTATCCTGGGGTTCGGGGCGTAGCACCCCTTAGGGGCGTAGTTATCTCGATTTTAATCGCCTACTTCAGACATTGAGACTGATTTCGAGCATGCCGGAACTACTTCTGGCATGGTTTTTGCTTAAATTTCTATGCCGGAACATGATGAAAAGTATCCAGAAAATTGATTTTTTTTTTCACTTAACTACCGGCATTGATAGATTTATATCGAGCATGCCGGCATTGAATTTCATCACTTCCGGCGTGGTCTTCATCATTTCCGACATGTTCTTCAGCACTTCCGGCGTGGTCTTCATCCCAAATTTCTATGCCGGCACATGATGAAAAGTATTCAGAAAATTGATTTTTTTTTACTTGACTACCGGCATTAATAGATTTATAGCATGCCGGAATTCGGTTCCGACATTGAATTACATCAATTCCGGCATGGTCTTCATCCCTTCCGGCGTGACCTTTATCATTTCCGACATGTTCTTCATCACTTCAGCGTGGTCTTCATCATTTCCGCGCATGTTCTTTATCATTTCGACATGTTCTTCATCACTTCCGGCAGAGAAGGAGAAGAGAATTTGAAAGGAAATGGGGAAAATTTAGAATTTGAAGAGAATGGGAACATTTGGGTTTCAAAGTTTTAACCCTAAAAAGATTAATAAGAAGTGGAGATGGAAATGGGGAATTTGATTTTAAGTTTTTTGATTTTTATTTTGAGGGAAGGGTGTTTTAGTATTTTCGCCCCCAAAAGTCACCCCTTAGCACACACCATGGGTTGGGGGAAGTAATTCATATCCCCCAATTAATTCTTATATCCCCCAATTGCGCCATCTTCAAAAAAAGCTAACATTTCTTTGTACTAGTAAGGCCACATGTGCGATGCACATGCTTGAATTGGATTCTTTTAACAACACCAAATTTGATAATAATGGGGAAAAAAAATCTTAAATAAAAACTTAATATCCTTGTTTGTACTCATTACGTAGATAATTTAAAGAGTTTTTCAAATATATTAATTTTGCAAAAATTCGATGTGTATTTTTAAAGATATCTAAGTTTTAATTTTTTTTGATCTATTTTTAAAATAATGACATTCCTGTATATATACAAATATTAACTAAAAGCTTAGTTAATGAGGGTATTATTGTCATGTGAAAAGGCTTCATCAAAATACCTCTTTTCTTTATATTAGTATATAAGATAAGATGTGTCGGGGTGAGTACAAAAGTCACCACCCATCCACTTGGGGTCGGTTTGGATGGATAATAGACTTGACATGTAATGAACTTTTATTTATTTTTTTGAAGCAACTTTTAATTAACTGAATCCTGATGAGGGATGTTCACAATTAAATACGTTAGAGGTTCTTCTGGATACCACATAAAGATAGTTTCGAAAAGCCAAAAGTTAGTTTAAAAGTAAGTTTCACAAGGACTTACAAAAATAATATACTTCTGATTTCTGAAGATTTATATATATGGTGATCAACAATTTCTTAGTACATCTTCTCAAGTTTTAGTTTTGACTTTAATGATACCCTTGGAGAAAGCATAAGAGTGAACACTCATAAGCAAAGGAAAGATGAGAGTTTTTGGCTTTGGAGAAGCATTTACTCTGGACTTGAAGTAGTTCAACAGTACACTAGGTGGTTAGTGAGATTTGGTATTGGCTAGATTGTTGGGTTATTGGTTTAAATAGCCCTCCTGTTCCAGTAGTTGGATCCTCTAGCTTTGAAAATTTTACTTTTGTCTGTGATTTATTTCAATTCGGCACCAGATAATGGGATATTAACATTTTTAATACTCTCTTTTCTCAAGACTGTGCTAATCTAATTCTTAGTATGAGAATTCCTAACACTGGTAATGATACAATGATATGGATGTCAGGTAGAAAAGGTAAGTTCACAGTTAAAAGTGCTTATAATACTATATGTACTAATAATGTTAACACCATTGTTACAGGTAGCTCTATTCCTACTGATGTTTGGAAAAACTTGTGGAAGTTCAACGTTCCACATAGAGTTCAAATTCTTATTTGGAAATGTCTAAAGCAAATAGTTCATGTCAAAACTAAGATTGCTAGATATAAACATGGCATAGAAACTCACCGTAGTTTACGTAAAACGAGGAGGAAACCATAAATCACATCTTCATGGATTGCAACTGTAGTAAAGCCATTTGGTTTTCCATGAATATTAATATAGATGCTATTAGACATTCTCATACGATTTTGAACAATGGATTATAGGCTGGCTCCACTCTGAAGTTAGTAATATTTTAGCATTATGCTTGAGTAATGAAAGTTTGATGTGCAGATTTATGTGCATTATTTGGTACATCTGGAAAGACAGGTGCTCAGTGGTTTTTCAAGATAACAAATATGGGGTTTAGCAACTCAGATTAGCAAAAACTTTGCAGCTGTTGCGAATTTTCAGTTGCTAATTTTAGCTGCAAAAAATTCGCAACAAGTTCGTAATCAAAGTGACGAAACTTAACCGATTGAGTTGTACGCGTGTGATTCGTGTGTGTGCTGCCCACACTTCTTAGCTGACTCAGTTTATTCGACTATTCAGTCCATTCAGATCAAAACTTACTCGGCTAAGTATTATTATCGGAAGTTGTCAAAAAAAATCTCATTCTCACTCTTTTTATTCTCCTCTCTCTCTCGTTCTCTTCTCCGATGATTAGGGTTCAACTTATCTGGCAAAGAAGTTTCAAATCAATAATCTATCTATCCGAGATTAAGGTCTATTGATTTGTTGATTTCATAGTTCTCAAATCCCAAAAAATTTCATTCTTGTAACTGACCTAGCAACTAGCTGCCGCCACAACTTAACTCTTTTTATCTTCGCAATAACGCCTCCGACGCACCACCAGCAACTTGGGAAATCATATCCATTGCACTTTCTCTTTCGATCTCGGAAAAACCATCTCTTTTTTTAGGTTCATGTAATACAGAGAATCCATCTCTAGTTCATATTCATTATGGTATTTCGTTTCGATCTTGTAAGTTACTCTTATTTTTTATTTAATTTGTTTCACGGATTGAAATCTATTTGATTTTATATGAAGGGTTTTGATTATTTGTGTAGATCTATGAAGTTTTTATTTAAAAGAAAACTCCTCAACTGCAATTATTTTCCGAAAGCTCTTTCGATTTTGAATGATTTAGTGAGTATGAAAGAGAGAAGTATTGGGGCTGTAGCGCCCCCTAAGCTAGCAGCTGACTAATCCAAGAGATTAACTAAATAAAGAGGCACTAAGAATCTAAATCATATACTTAAATATCATATTAAGAAATCTGCTATAAAACTTAACCCCAAAACTAGCCCCGCTCTGAAATCTATATATACTAGAACTTCTCTCAAATGATACATATACAATATTCATTTAGATTACAAATAGAATATACAACAAAATAAACATAGCAGAAGTTAACCAACTACGGACTCGACTCCTCGAAGCTCGGGCGCGCAACTCGACCGTCTCAAACCGAAAGTGGGAATGGGTGAGCACATCATCCTTAAAAGGGGTTGAGGAATAAATTTAACTTTCATGTAATCATTGGAAATGATTTGAAAACAATTCATGTTTTCCCTAACACTAAACACAACCAATTCCACGAGTAAACATTCATGTGTATATGGAACTAACTCCTTCCAAACAATGTACTAATATGGTTATTCAACCTCAACCTATATAGCTAATATGGTGATTCGACTTCCACCTAGTTATTGCATAAAAGCTCGAATTCATGTAGATATAAATGAAGGAGCAAAAGATCCTATATACCACTGGATGGAAATTCTCCTTTCCAAGCAATCAAATGGAAATTCTTATTTCCCAACCAATTCATACTGAACAAACAAAACATTACAACTCCTTTCCAGACCATGGAAAGACTAAAGGAATCAACGGTACTTTTGGATTTTAAATAAAACAATGCATGGAATACACAACCGACAATGCATGAATTTGTTAAACATAAACTCTTGTAAGAAAACAACAATAATCACAAAATAGCTAAATATAAATTCCTTTTGATGACAAGCCACGCCTACCTCGAGATCCACGATCCACTGGTTCATCCTTTGAATCGATCGTTGTTAATAACTAACTTTTAATCACACAAGTACTATAAGAGATTATCCAAAAGGCTCATACAAGTCTAACTAATGGTTCTAAGCCCATTAACTAAGTCTTATGAACATCTACAACTTTGTAGAAGAAACCAAAGTCTAATTCGGACCACAAGAGGTCTAAAACATCTAATTAAGAAAACTGCCCTAAGCCTATGTCCACCAAAGTCAACTAATAGTCACTAACGGGCGAACTAACAGTCAAGGGTCAACTAACAGTCAACGTCCAAGTCAAGTCAAGGTCCTGGTCAAATGGTCCACTGAGTCAAATCGGGTCAAGGGTCCAACTCAGGTCAAGTCAGGGAAATCGGTGAGTCGACTCAGTCCACAAGACTGATTCAAGTTATACAAACCAAGGCCCTTGCGCAGGCCAGAAGCTGAACTGCACAATAATGGTGCATCACAAGACTCAACTAAGCTAAGCTCAAACTGAGAAACCAACTTCCTTGTCATAGTTTCAATTCCTACTCCATGTTAAACTACAATCTCTTCTTAATCATTCAATAATAATTCATAAGTAAACTTCAAAACTCAATTACAATTACAAACACTTATTACCTGCAATTGCAGCTTTTAGCAACATAACCCACTAAACTGAATCACCGCCAGTTTCAGATTACTACAACTAGAATCCAATACCATCACTACTTATAAATCAGTATAATTATCTACAACTGCAGATCCACTTCAACTGTCCCTTGCAGAACAATAAACATTCATCTAAACTCCAATTAAAATACTCACACAATCAACCTGCTTCCACCATAACTATCACAAACACTCAGTGCTTCTTATTTCAGTTAAACCAACCATTGCAACCTACAGTCCATATTCAGTTCACCGCCAAATTAAATCCAACACCTATAACTGCAGTTCTGTATTAACAACTACACAAACAACACCACCATCCTTAACTTCATTTGTCTCAGCTCCTACATCATTTTGAGTTCATCTCAATACCTATGTGCCTGCACATTCCAAATTCTACAATTCATGTAACTTAGTTCATTGCACAATAGCAACACCATCTCTTCCCCATTACTGTGATTTCACAACACAACTCCAAGACATTTCAACTTAAAACATCCCTGCACAACATATCTCAGCTAATAATAAACCTGCACTTCAATTACACATTCTAACAATCTCTTCATCTCTCTGCAATCACCATTTCTATTTCATTCTCACTTGCACCTATAATTTTCATACACTTCATCTTCCTGTATCACCAACACCAATACACCGCTGCAATACAATTACATTCACCCCACAATCACTACTACCAAACTCAATTACAACATCTGTAACTCAAATCAACAACAAGAGTCATAACACCCAAACCCACAGATAAGAACACATCAATACTTCTAGAGATAATAGACTTCAATTGAACAAAGAAGGATTACCTCAGAGAATTCCAAATTGAAGCAGATGAAGCATCCTATTAAAAATCTTCAACCTTGATTCCTTCATATCCCTGAATAGTCGATCTCATCTTCTTCAATTAAACTTTAGACCCAAGAACCCTAAATCCAAGATACTCAAATCCATTCTCAAATAAACTCTAAATCTTCAGTTCATTCATTACCCATCTCAAATCACCCTTCTAGCACATCAAATTCAACTTCTAATTCTTCTTTGAACCTCTCTTTCAAAACCTTAACTTCTTTAATTCATCGCAATAAAAGCTTCACTTCATCGATTTAACAACAACCCTTTCCTTCTTCATCTTTGAACATCTCGATTCACTTCTCAATCTCCCACTAAACCCTCAATCAACTTCCAGAACTGAACCCTAACTGCTTCTCTCTGTTCTTCACGAAACACTAATTATCCCTAATCGTTCTCTTTCATTGTTCACGTCAGTACCCGCACCTTCAACAACTACACATCATCAACTGATTTTCTCAATTGAATCTCACTGAAAAACGGCCGGAGAAAAGAAAGAAGAAACGAGGATAAAAAAGAACAGAGAAGATGAGAAAAGAAGAAAGAGAAAAAAGAAGAGAAAATGAGCCTCATTTGATTGGGGGCCAAGCATTTTGATTGGGGGCCAAGCACTAGAGGACAAAAAAGGTCACCCAATCCTAATTTGGGTCACCTTATAAAAATAGTTTCTAAATGGCTAAAATGCCCCGAGTGATTAGTTTAAGATTTAATTAAGTTGATTAGTATGATAATTTTGTTTAGATAAAAAATCAGGTTTTGGGATTAAAATTTGGGGAAATTTTAGTTTTGGTTTTTTTTTTGAGAAGAAGAAGAGTAGTTTTGAGAGGAAAAACTAGTTTTTTAGAAATGAGTGATTAGTGAACTCGCACTCAAAACAATCGGGTAAACCTCATATACTCTGAAATTGTATGAATGGTGCTCCAAGGGGCCGATTGATGGTCACTATGGAACTACTCGGTGAGGTCGTTATAGTCGGGTGTTGACACGCCACGACCTAAAGAGTCGTCATACTGTTGACACACATGGCGCGACTTCAACCCTGCAACTTTTAATGGTGATGAAAAATCGTCAAGGTGGTGTGTTAAACCATGACGATGTTTATAATATTCACCTAGAGTCGTTAGTTGATTCGTTTAATACCCAGACGACTCTCGAATCCAAACTCACCGTATAAAAATGCAAGTTTTGTGTGTTTGAGTCGTCATAGGGATACATGCGATATACCGTGACCCTAACCAACCATTTATAATGTTCACCTAGAGTCGTTAACCAATAACAAAGGGTCGTCAAAAACAGTGGTCGTCATTTTCAACCTAATACGGTAACGACTCTATTCTAGGGAAAAAATGTTGAAGTAGCGAGTTAGGGTCGTCATCTTCATCCTAATACACTAACGATTTTTCATAGAATCCGCATGCAAATGAAAAGTCGTTAGGGGTGTTCATTTCGATACTAACGACTCTTACATCGAAATTTCGATATTAATGAATACAAGGTGGGTTTAAGTTCATATACCTTCTAATTGGAGCCATAGCTTTCTTGGGTTTTGATTTTTGACGATTACGGTGAATCGGTTGAAGAATTTTTTTTTCTTCAAAATAGTCGTTAATGGTGGTGGTGGAGAAGAGAACGGGAGGAGAGGAAGAAGAAGAGAAGCCTAATTAAGGTTTCTAATTAAGGGTTAACTGATTTTTAATGTTTAGTTTTAGGTAAGGGTAAAACAGTCTTTTCAATATCGGATTAATACCCCTCAAAAAAAAAAATTGGGTTGCAAATAAAAAGTCATGGCCCCTAATTAAAATGTCTGGCCCCCAATCAAATGAGGGAAAATGAGCTTATCTTTCGATGTAGTGAAGATAAGGCCGACCGAAACTATTAAGGCACCCAAGAATTTGATAAGGGCAGCCAAAACATGTATGTGTTGGACCGATACCTGTTTCCATGCAATGACGATTTTACCCTTCATAATGTCTGCATGATTTCTTCTTCGTCCGGTATCCGATTGACACGTTCGAGATGTCCATTTCGCATAACTTTTCGAGATTTAACCGATGGTACTAGTTTCGTATTTAGATCGTTGTTAGATTAACTTCTAATAATTAACATTCGTTTTAAACTAATCGAGTTATTATCGGCTAAAACGTCTCTTGACTGGTCTAATAGCGTTGACGCGCTTGAGGGTCTTTGAGGGTTTTCGAAACTAGTACTGTTATCTATCAATTGAAAGTAAAATTAGTAGTCTTCTTTTTCTTATAATCAGTCATATTTAGGATTTTATTTGTTGTATGAAATGATCAGCAATTTGATTAATTTGTATGCGCTTTAATATCAGTTGTGATTTTGGTTTCGTTTTGTATCTTTTACAGGGTTGTGGGGTTGGTTCAATAAGGTCTTGCAGTACCTAAGAATGTCGCGCAGCGAAGCTTATAGTTGTTCACTTAACAGTTCATCAGGGCCTCTTTCCTCTTCCCTTTTCTGCTCACTTGTACCCATGAGACTTCAGAATATAATCTCTTTGTCTTTAGTTTATTACTGAGTTTTTATTCTTGATTTTTTGAGGTGCCTGAAGAAAATTGTAAAGAGTTGGTTTATTAGTTTTTTGTGATTAAGGTTTATGGTGGATTTCACTTGTGAAACTAATTGGGTGTGTGTTTGTTTGTTACTTCGTCTCTATGTGAATTTACAAGTAATGAGATCTGATCTCTGGAGCTTGTGCTGGTAGTGTTTGTGTGTTTGTTTGGAGTTAGTGCAGTCGCTTCATTTTGGTTTTGCCCGAAAAGTTGAACGGTAGATTAGATTGCTGCTGCAGTTTGTTTGTAGAGCTGGTTATTGGCCGGTGCTCAGAGTTGTGGTGGTGCTGATTATTGGCTGGTAATATGGTGGTGTTTGTTGATGGCGGCTGGCTGGTGTTGTTTTGGTGGTCGGGTGATGTTATTGGTGGGATTTTATGGTGGAATGGTAATGGAGATTTCAGTAAGTCCCATCAAAGAAAAAAAAAGATAGATAAATTGGACGGTATCAACTCATATGTTTTTTGTATCTCTTTCATTCGTTGAACTTTAAGTTTGCTGAAACTTCCTTTATGTTGCGTATCTACTTGAGCTTACATGCTACTTTTAAGCATCCCTGGCCGTTTAGATATTGGGGACACCTTTTTAACTTGCACTTATCTAACCATGTCATATACATTGTCGATGCTAATTTTATACCAGGTTCGTCATTTACGTGATAGCAATAGCTTTGCAACCCGAAGTGTGTAAGTTACTTTTTACTTCGAGTGCTTCATTTCAAGTCATATAGTTTCTTCCTATTTACATAGAATGTTTTCAGAACTCCGTATTCAGTAATCATAGCACAAAATTGGTTTCGCAGAAGGAAGAGAATTGGTTTGAACACCAACAGGATATAAAAAATGTCATTTGTTCCTGTTTCAGAAACGATATTGAACTTCCACTATCTTCTTTAAAATTCCATTTGTTCCTGCTCTCTTAATAAACTCATCTTAGGTGATTAACATCCAATATTTTGTTGTTTGGAACCTTATGAATCTCCCATTTACCCTGTTTTTGTGGCCCAGGTTATAACAGCTGCTCTGAAAAGTGGTGGTTGGTTTGCTTTCAATTCTGATGTTGTGGAAGTTGTTCTCAAGGTAATGTTGTCGAAGGGTCATGGTTTTGCTAAATTGTTGTGCTCTTGTGGCTTAATTCATTTAGTTCATATTGTTTAATTCATTTGGTTTATACCTAGTTGTATATAGTTTTTGTCAGTGGTTCTTTTCATTCGAAGTTACGGTTACAACAACGTATTTGGTTGTAGTTTTTCATTCATGTAACCATATCTATATATGAAAATCCACCTGTGTTCAAGTTCCTTAGCTTGTTTATTACATTATTCTGCCTGATTAACATCTTTAAGTACTTATGTCTCGTAATTTCATGAATTTTAACAATGTAAACTAGATTTTCTTTTCCTGACTTATTGCAAATTTTTGACACTTTTTAATCAAGTATTAGCAAGTGTTAGTTAAACTAGGTATGCTTTAGTGAAGGATGGCCATCCTGTCTATACCAAAAACATGTGCTCATAAACTATTTTGTTTTACTTATTGTGGTAGATGATTTTCTGAGGTCGATGTTGATTCTACAGATGGCGTTGTTCTTGTTAACAGTAATGAAGCTTAAGAAGAGTGGGATACGACTAATGAAGGAACCTTATCAGCCTAAAAGCGATTGGTTTGGCTAAATAGGTATGTGAGTTTCTGAAACTACTTTGAAACAGGAAAACAAATAATTTGCGCTAGTTTTCATTTAAGTGAACCTTTTTATCATCTATTAAACTTAGACAATGGTGCAACGCCAATATGCGTTGCACACCCCCAAAACTGATATGTTGCAAAATGCAGGATATGGTGTAGTGTTACACTCAACGTACGACCTACCACCAAGGCATTCTGCACATGCCATTGGCACATGCCACACACGCCACTAGCAGCTTTGGCATTGCCACTTGCACTCAACCCGCAACCCGCAATAAAGGCATTCCGCACATGTCATTGGCACATGCCACACACGCCACTAGTAGCGCCACTTGCACTCAAGGTGCAACCAACACTCGAGACATCAACACAAACTGGGGGATGCTTTCCAGGGTCTTGGTTTGGCGGTCACAAAGATGCAGCGTACACTACGCTCACATTAAGAAAGCGTGAATAGGAATAAAGCGGTCAAATAAATGAGGAAATAATGGTGAAAACGTTTTCAACCATAAACACCATGCGGTTACCGCCTCCTTCCATTATTTCACCCTTTACTCTCTTCCTTCATGAGGCCAGGGTACGTTTCAATCTCGACTTGTATAAATAAGTGTTACCTATTTCCACCAGACAACAAGTCTCGGTCAGGAGAAAAACACAACACTCTCAGAAAAGGCAACTTTGCAAGCTCTCCAAAAAATCTTTCATCTCTTGCAAGCTTCCAAAGATTTCACTTTCTGATACAAGTCGAGACATTACTCTCCGAGAATTATTCTGGTCTCAACACCTTTCTTTGCTTCCCTCCCAAAATCAACCCTTGTCCTCCACTTTGTGACCGAATCAAGTCTGGAACGGCCATTTCTTGGTTTAGGCCGGACTTATACGCATTGATCACTCGAATCTAGAAAGTGCTCACGTGCAAAGACATTTGTTTAGGGTTTAAACCAGTTTCTCACTCACCTACCGAATTTACCAAAATCGGCGGAAACAATTTTTACCCATAAACAATTGGCGACCACAAATGGGAGGATTGATCTTTCGGTTACAATATCAAATTCCGATTTTAGTCCTCAAATTTCACGCAAGCATGGTCGGCTATCAGGCCATCTCCACAAACATTGATCCCGCTCAAGGTCATGATAACTCATCAATTTCTGGAAGCAATATGACCAATGAAGAGGTCCCAAGACTGGTTGACCTCATACGAGCTCAAGAGATCCATGCCAAAAACATGGATCTAATGAAGGATGCGATTAACAGCATACTCGACTTCCTCATCAGCCTAACATCGGAGCTAAGTGGTTCATGTTCCCCGTAGGATCAAGAGCAGGTGACTAACATCCCGAATGAGCATTCTCAAATCAATGGTTTCGTCACTGACTGGAAGCCAGCGGACCAGGAGGCGACCATGTTGGTAGAAACTTATGTGAATTGCTACAACTCTCCAAGGACCAGCGAATAAAAACATTCCCTGCTATTAACCGAATAGCACTGAACGCATCACTAGTTCCTGCACCCACGGGGACTCAAGGATATCCCGGAAGATCCACCAACAATATTGTTTTCACCGATGACGACATGATGGTAGAAGACGGTCACAACCGGCCTTGCATGTTACGGCTCTCGTCAGAACATAGAGTTTCAAGAGTGCTCATTGACACGGGTGCATCTTCCAATGTCATCAATGTCAAAACACTTGAAGCTTCCAGGGTGCGACCAAACGAGATCGTACGACAACCCACTACGCTGACAGATTTCGAAGGCAACCAAACTAGCACATACGGCTACATCAACTTGGAGTCGGGCAAGAGGGCCAATTCAATCAAGCGTGAAGTTTGAGGTGATTGAAAAAGAACCCGACTACCACATGATACCGGGAAGGCCGTGGCTGCACAATCTCAAAATCATTCCTTCAACATACCACCAATGCCTAAAACAAGATCGAACGGGAGAAGTTGTCCGCATCCCCGTCACATTGTCCCCTATGCACCGCCTACTACGTAGAAGCACATGGGCTGATGGAGGGTTCAAAAGGCATGACGACCAAGATTGGCGTTTACTGCTACCAAAATGGACATCGCTCAGAGATAGCGACAAACCTGAGATACTCCGTGCAGGAGACCTCCCTCCCACCATCTCCTCGAAGGAAGATCCGCAGTCCCCGCCCACGGCGTAACCTGTGCCTCCCGCACCAAGCGAGAGTACACCCTTACACGCAGAAGAAGCAAAAAGGGAAAACTCACACATTACCACCGCTGTTAGCAATTAGCGTGGAGACCATGACCCGGTCTCTCCGCCCAAAGAATATTTTCACAACAAACTGGGGAGGAAGTTCCAGACGCCCTCGAAGCTGCGGAAGACGGGACCGACTTAACCGGCATTTAACCGAAACCGTCAATATAGGGATGAGGAATTCTCGCGACCCATTCTCGATCAGTTTGACTCTACATTCTGCAGAACGCTCAAGGCTAGTCGACCTACTTAAAGAATACCATGACGTGTTCGCATGGACTTACGAAGAAATGCCTGGCTTGGATGAAAAACCGGTCACCCACCATCTGCACGTGATACCCGAATCCAAACCAGTCAAGCAGCCTCCAAGACAATTCAGAAACAACGTAGAAGAACAAACCAAGGCGGAGGTCCAGAAATTACTAGCCGCTGGTTTTGTCAAACCTATTCACCATCCCACCTGATTGGCCAATATCGTTCCCGTTAAAAAGAAGAATGGTCAGATCAGATGTTGTGTCGATTTCAGAGATCTGAACAAGTGCTGCCCTAAAGAAGATTTTCCGCTCCATAACATCGACATGTTGGTAGACGCTACTAGTGGACATGGTATGTTCTCTTTCATGGATGGATATAGCGGCTACAAACAGATAAAGATGTATGAGCACGACGCGAGTAAGAATGCTTTCCGAACCCCTCTCGGAAACTTCTATTACACCGTAATTCCTTTTGGTCTGAAGAACACTGGCGCTACTTACCAACGCACCATGACTACCATCTTCCACGATATGATGCACAAGCAAGTCGAAGATTACGTAGATGATGTGGTGGTTAAATCGAAGACTCGAGCGGATCATCCGTAAACGCTACGAAAAGTGTTCGAATGATGCCGCGAATACAAGTTGAAGATGAATCTTTTGAAATGCGCCTTTGGTGTCTCTTCGGGGAAGTTCTTAGGATTCCAAGTAACGGCCACAGGGATAAAAGTTGACCCAGTCAAAACACAAGCTATCCTCACGATGCCACCACCACGAACCGTAAAAGAGCTCCAGAGTTTCATGGGCAAGGTAAACTACATTCGTCGCTTCATACCGGGCCGGCATACTCATTCTTGCGTTTACCTCTGTTGAAAAAAGGAGTGAATTTCACATGGACTACGCCTCAACAAGAAGCGCATCGAAGATCCAGCAAACGCTGTCCTCCCCGACCGTCATGATGCCTCATATGCAAGGGAGACCACTATGTCTTTACACGGCCTTTAGCGACTTCGCTTATTGGAGCCATCCTCGCTCAAGAAGACGCACGAAGGAATTGAATATCCCATATACTACTTCGCCGAACGTTAAGAGACGCCGAACTCGAGATATCCCAAAAGGCGGAAAAGGCGTGTTTAGCATTAATTTATTCCATCCTAAGTTCAGGCACTACCTCCTCTCCAACAAAGTGGTGTTAATATCCAAATCGCACTCGTAAAGTTTTTTTCCTCTCGAAACATGCCCCGATAGGAAGGCTCGCTTTTTAATGACTCCCTGGGCAAATCGAGTTCAACATAACGTGCGCGCTTCCCCGAGGGCCATAAAAGGACAGGATGTTGCAGACCTGTTAGCAGCATTCCCAGGAGAAAACACCGCGGAGTTACGAGAAGATCTCCCGGGAGACCTTCCAGATATCTTCTTAGTCAAAGAAGAGGCATGGCTGCTGTTCTTCGACGGCTCTTCCACCCCCAGTACTAATACCGGAGGAGCGGGTGTGGTACTAGTATCTCCTGCTGGAGAAGTCTTCTCGCACTTTTTAAGCTAGACTTTCCATGCACCAATAACTTAGCCGAATACGAAGCCTTCTCATAGGACTATCACTAGATAAACAAGCGGGGCCACGCGTTTGGAGATAAGAGGAGATTCCTAATTACTCATCAACCAGGTAAACGGGATTTACGCATTGAAAGAACCGACGCTGGAACCATACAGGCTGAAGCAAAAACTACTAAATTATTTCGCCGATGCAACCATCACACACGTCGGCCATAACAAAGAACAATCATGTTGATTGCCTACCTACACTAGCATCAAAGCTACAGTTCGAAGGATCAGAGGAAACCTTGACAGTAAAACGGCGAACCATAGCTTCAACATGGCTTTCACAACCTGAGAAAGCCGAAGACGATGACTGGAGAACTCCTATCATTAAAGAACTCAACAACTCACTTTTTCCAAGGGAAGATCGACTCAAGACTTTTGGAATTTCTTTATGCTCCGTGATGCTCGTATCATCGAAACCCAAACAAACTCTGTCAAGGTGTCTCGGAAAAGAGGAAGCGTTTACAACAACTGGAACATGTCCATGCCGAAGTCTGTGGAATAACATCGTAGTAACCCTCTACCGTCGTTTACAACGACTTGGATACTATTGGCCGGAGATGGAAGCCCAATCTCGACTACTCCAGAAGGCGTGTCCCAATTGCCAGGAACCCCCATGTCATACAGAAGTCCTCAACATCAGTCACACCGGGGACTGGCGGGATCCGTACATCGGCTTCCTTCGCGACGACATTCTCCCTACCGACAAAGACGATGCTTCCAAGCTAAAACAAAGTCCAAAAGATTTGTGTTCTATGATGGGGTTTTATGTCGCAAGAGTTTCGGAGGAAGTCTACTGCGGTGTTTGGGGCGATACATAAATCCCAGTTATGTTAAGAGAAATGCACGATTTGGCGGACACCAAGGGAAATAGAAATTGTTCCCGCAGATACACGAGAGATACTGCGGCGACCATGGAAGACGACGCGTTACTTTGGTTCGTAAATGCCGAGAATACCATATTCACGAAACCTCATCCACGCCGCCAACACCCCAAAGACGGTAAAGCCCACGGGCCCTTTTATGATTTGGGGACTTGACATCATTGGGAAGATCAACCCGCCATCCTCAAAACATCATGAATACATAATAATCACGACCGAATACTTTACCAAGTAGGTTGAAGCTGTCCGCTGAAAGGAACCACTGGAGCCATGATCGCTGCGTTCCTCAAGGAACACATCATCTCTGTCGATTTTAACGTACCTAAACACGCCATCACCGACAACGACACGCCTTTTTGCTAACAAGCAAGTCACGGGGGAACTACGGAGAGGTACGGCATTAAACAAGTCTTCTACCATCTACTATCCCCAGAAAATGGGTTTCAAAGTACCAACAAGACTCGATCCGAATCCTCAGTGAACAAGACACGACAATCCCAGACTCGGCACGAGCAATTGCCAATGGCTCTCTCGGGAGGCTGAGCATCTCCTAGAAGCTCCACCGCATGTCTCCCTACTCCCTCGTATACGGTACAGACGCGATCCTCCCAGCGGAAATCAAGATCCCGTCTGCCAGAATCGCCGCAACAAGTGGATCTCAGTGGAATGAAGCCAAAGCACTCAATGCCAGAATCGCGGAACTAGATACTATAGACTCCATAAGGTCCGGGCGGAGGAACATGCACAAGCATACAAAAACGGGATTTCCATGATAAACAAACATGTAAAATTCAGGGTTTTAAGGAAGGAGATCAGCAAGCTAAAAACCGCCAAACACATCCAGCAAGATGCATCGAGACCGGTTTTCTCTCAAATGGGAAGGCCGTACATAATCACTAAAGCGTATGACAGGTGGTTATTACAAGATTATCAAAGAAGATGGGGAAAGCTAGAGGTGTCATCAACGGAAAGTGGCTTAAGGCATACTAAGCCTAATCACTTCCTTGCAACATGCTACATCAAAATGTGAACGTCCAGACACCCTCTCTGCTTTTACTTTTCTTTCTTATCAATTATCAAATTTCAATACAATCCAACAGATTAATGGAATTTCTATATTTCTTCAAAAGAAAGAGAGGAGCCTTCAAACCTCGTGATACAAGTCATAAAAGCCCATCTAATAAATTATAATCCCTACAAAATATCATCTTCAATCGACCATGATATCTTTCACCCTACTCTTCAATTCTCGAGTTAACTCTTCAATCCTCTGAGACTCCAAGGCCAAAGCTTTCTCCTCTTCCAGCATGGATTTTGTGGCAGGAATCACACCAGTAAGAATACCATCTCTGTGGAATTTCACAATATTGAGACGATGCCGCAACCAGCTGATATTAAACTCCAAGGATTCACAGGTGGACACCATGTTCTCCCACCTTTGAATGGCTGACTCTGCAGCAACACGGATGAACATATTCTCCATCTCAACAATCATTGGAAAAAGACAGTTCACTACGGAAACCAAGGCGGACGAACAACACTTCACTACGCTCCTGGTAGCGATATGGCCGTATGTCTTCCATATCCTCGTATAAAGGACCACGAATTCTTTTCGCACCAGGAAACCGCATAATTGGAGGAGAGACACCTCATACGAGTCCCAAATGACAAACCTGCATAGGGGTATTCACGACAACAGAGCCCTAAATCCGCGTTCTCCAAGTCTGAAAGATCAACAAGGTTGGATTTGAAGAGAGGGGAACGACTAGGTCATCCTCGTCGATAAGAGTAACACATGCGCCAACGGGATATCTCTGCACGAAAGGGAAATTTTCCATTCATCAAACAAGTGGTAAAGCGACGACAAATCCACTCAAAGAAGAAGAAAACATACCGGTATGATTTTCTTAACCCGAATAACCCTTGTTGGGATGCTCTTGCAAGAGTTAGACCTCGCGCCTTCACCAGGAGAATCTGGATGGTTAGAAGACGATTCTTCTCTGTGCGACATGACAAAGAGAGAAACCCAACAAGAAGAACACTTTCTCAAACGAGGGAGATGATGCAGCTTACTGGTGTGAATACGAACCTAAAAAAAAAGGAAAGGAGGCAATGAAGGACATAACGCTTCCAGATTTTAGCATGGATAATGCCCTGATTGAAGCTGCGCGTGAAGGAAGGAAAAATAAGAAAAATTTGCTAGCTGTAGAAATATCTGCTCCCTCCTTGTTTATACCGGCCCCACCAATTGCGCCAACTTCCCAATGACCGCCCAAGTCACGCCAGCTAGCACGCTCAGCTTCCCCACCTTGCGCCGGTCTCACCAGCTAACACGCTCAGTTTCCCAACTCGCGTCAACTTCTCAATGCCGCCCAGCTTCCTGTCTCTCAATGATGTTGACTTCCCAATTGTGCTAGCCTCCCGATTCGTGCAAAACTGCCCGAGGCAAGGATTCCAAATCCTATTTATAAAAAGGTCGACAAAGCTCCTCAATTCTCTTTACGAATGATAGTTTGTTACCATCTTATGCTTACCTCGCAACAAAGCTCCTGTTACGATCTAAGCAGGGGACTTAATGTTGATGATGGTTTTTAAACAAAGGGTAAAATCGTAAAACCCCGAATAACCTAATGTCACCGGTGACACATTTATTAAAACATTTAATACAAGTAGTCAGTAATTAATATGGGGTATTTTTTCAAATTAGGGTTACAACAAGCAAAACCCTAATTCACCTCCGTGCCAATGACAAATCATGCCAGCCACACTTAGCTTAAGCTAGTCGCGCCATGCCAAACGCATTCTGCCTTGGCCCTAGCTACGCTAGTCACACCACGCCAAGCCAAACACCCTTGCCTTGGCCCTAGCCGCACCTCTGTGCTAATGGCAAATCATGCCAGCCACACCAAACGCGCCAAAGCATGCCAACCATGCTAGCCGCACCTCCGTGCCAATGGCAAATCATGCCAGCCAAACTTAGCCCGAGCTAGTAGCATACATGCCAACGCACTGCCTGCCTTGTCCCTAGCTACGCTAGTCACGCCACGCCAAGCCAATCACCCTTATCTTGGCCCTATCCACGCCATGCCAAAATGGCGCCCGCGCCTAGGCTTGCAAACCGGGCAACCTAGGCCAAATTGGCCATGCATGCCATCGCACATGCCAACACGCATCGCCGATAGCTTTTTCTAATGAGACCATGGCCCTAATGGCCGAGCATGCCATTGACACATGCCAACACGCCGCTGGTAGGTTTTGCACTGTGCCGTGACCCAAATTGGCCACGCATGCCATTGGCACATGCCAACACGCTTTCGCCGGGTAGCTTTTCCTACCAGGCCGCGACCCAAATTGGCCACGCATGCCATTGGCACATGCCAACACGCTCGCTGGTAGCTTTTCCTACCAGGCCGCGACCCAAATTGGCCTCGCATGCCATTAGCACATGCCAACACGCATCGCTGATAGCTTTTCTTACCAAACCATGGCCCTAATGGCCGAGCATGCCGTTGGCACATGCCAACACGCTCGCTGGTAGCTTTTCTTACCAGGCCGTGGCCCTAATGGCCGAGCATGCCATTGGCACATGCCAACACGCCGCCGGTAGATTTTCCTACCAAAAGCCGCGACCCAAATTGGCCACGCATGCCATTGGCACATGCCAACACGCTCGCTGGTAGCTTTTCCTACCAGGTCGCGACCCAAATTGGCCACGCATGTCATTGGCACATTCCAACACGCATCGCTGTTAGCTTTTCTTACCAAACCATGGCCCTAATGGCCGAGCATGTCGTTGGCACATGCCAACACGCTTGCTGGCAGCTTTTCTTACCAGGCCGTGGCCCTAATGGCCGAGCATGCCATTGGCACATGCCAGCACGCTCGATGGTAGCTTTTTCTTACTGTGACGGCCCTAATGGCCGAGCATGCCATTGGCACATGCCAACACGCAGATAGCTTTTCTTACTGTGTCGCGTGGGTTCTAATGGCCGAGCATGCCATTGGCACATGCCAACACGCTTGCTGGTAGCTTTCATTACCTAGCCGTGGCCCTAATGGCCATGCGAGCCATTGGCACATGCCACACACGCCACTAGCAGCTCTGTCATTGCCACTTACACTAAACGTACGACCTACCACCAAGGCATTCCGCACATGCCATTGGCACATGCCACACACGCCACTAGCAGCTTTGGCATTGCCACTTGCACTCAACCCGCAACCCGCAATAAAGGCATTCCGCACATGCCATTGGAACATGCCACACACACCACTAGTAGCGCCACTTGCACTCAAGGTGCAACCAACACTCGAGACATCAACACAAACTGGGGGATGCTTTCCAGGGTCTTGGTTTGGCGGTCACAGCATGCATCGTACACTATGCTCACATTAAGAAAGCGTGAATGGGAATAAAGCGGTCAAATAAATGAGGAAATAATGGTGAAAACGTTTTCACCCATAAACACCATGCGGTTACCACCTCCTCCCATTATTTCACCCTTTACTCTCTTCCTTCGTGAGGCCGAGTGCGTTTCAATCTCGACTTGTATAAATAGGTGTTACCTATTTCCACCGCATAACAAGTCTCGGTCAGGAGAAAAACACAACACTCTCTTTAAAAGGAAACTTTGCAAGCTCTCCAAAAAGCTTTCATCTTGCAAGCTTCCAAGCTTTCACTTTCTCGATACAAGTCGAGACACTACTCTCCCAGAATTATTCTGGTCTCAACACCTTCTTTGCTTCCCTCCCCAAATCAACCCTTCTCCTCCACTTTGTGATCGGGCTAAAGTCCTGGAACGGCCATTTCTTGGTTTAGGCCGGACTTGTACAGCATTGATCTCTCGAATCTAGAAAGTGCTCACGTGCAGCACATTTGTTTAGGGTTTAAACTAGTTTCTCACTCACCTACCGAATTTACCAAAATCGGCGGAAACAATTTTTACCCATAAACAATGGTATCGTGGAGTTATAGATGATTACAGTGTTACGATCATTATAGATTTTTCGGAAGCTTAAGGCCATAAGAAGTTCTAACTTCTAAAAGTTCTGGAGAAAGAAAAAAACTGAAAATAGATGAGGGATTTTGAGTTGAGCTTGCATGTGATTTCATGAAATATTTGAGATTTTGGGTATATAAAAACAAAAATTTCAACCTTGCGTCTTCTTGGAACTAATTATCTTCTGTATTTATGTTGTTTGGATTCCAAAATGTGTTCTAAATTCTCTGAAACTTGCCTTGGATATGAGGGATTCGTAAGCTACTTTAGAGATATAAAACTTATTGCTTCTTCTAAGACTATTGTAGATTTTCTTTGAACTGGAAGCCCAATGTAGTTAACCTAGGGCTTCGAAAATCTGCAATTACTACGAGCCTTGGTAGTATGTAGCCAGATCAAACCAAAGTTAAACCAGATATTAAGTATGAGGGAGGATCCATGGACACTCTTAGATGGACAAGGTCGGACAAAATTTGCGTCATTTTCTCTGTCAAACTCAAACGACAATGAATTTAGGTCTAATATTTTAATGATATGTTCCTATTATTAGACTTTATATTCCTAACAAAAATGAATGCAATTCGAGATAGCAAACCTGACCATCTACCGGTCTTAATTTCAATTGTTAATTTTGAACGGCTGATATTCAAAGGGGTAGATGGTGCTTTTATACATCTCGAATTGAGCTCATTTTTTGTAGGAATGTAGAGTCTTATAAGGAGAATATACCATCAAAATATTAGGCTTAAATTCATTATCGTTTGTGTTTTGCGGAGAAAATGACGCAAATCTTGTCCGACCTTGTCCATCTAAAAGTGTCCATGGATCCTCCCTCAGTAACTTACTCCCAAACTTTTAAAATCATAAATAAATACAATATAAAAAGTAATGGTCTTGTTTGGTAAAATTTATGATTATGATTTTATGATTATAGATAATCATAAATTAATAAATAATTTTGATATAAACATTTTAAAACTAAATTTTTCGAAACACTTTTTTCAGATAATTGATTATCTTAGAATGATGATCTCAAAAAGGAGAAGAAAGAACAATAATCTGGGATATTTTTTTAGGAGGGAGGATCCATGGACACTCTTAGATGGACAAGGTCGGACAAGATTTGCACCATTTTCTCCAGCAAACTCAAACGACAATGAATTTAGGTCTAATATTTGAATGATATATTCCTATTATAAGACTTTATATTCCTACCAAAAATGAATGTAATTCGAGATAGCAAACCTGACCATCTACCGATCTTAATTTCAACCGTTAATTTTGAACGACTGATATTCAAAGGGGTAGATGGTGATTTATACATCTCGAATTGTGCTCATTTTTTGTAGAAATGTAGAGTCTTATAAGAAGAATATACCATCAAAATATTAGACTTAAATTCATTATCGTTTGGGTTTTGCGGAGAAAATGATGCAAATCTTGTCCGACCTTGTCCATCTAAGAGTGTCCATGGATCCTCCCTTTTTTTTTAGTCCTATGTTATTTTTTAGTCTCTCTCTTCATAGTTTAGAGAAAATAAGAAGAATTCAATTTGAGTTCTTAGAAAAAATAATTGATTATAATAAATTTTCAAGACAATTTTTTCCTGTTTATGGAAATAATGGATTTTTTCAATTATGATTAAAATAAGCAATTATTATAATGGTTACCAAACGCATATAGAATCCATTATAATTTGCATAATGGATAATAAGCTAATAATCCATTAAAATAATGGTTACCAAACAACCCCAATAGGTCTAAGTATTTGTGGAAATTAACATACAAACTATTTTTAATTCTCAATGGGAAAATTAACCCTCCAATTTATTTGTTTTCCCATCCGTTTTTATGTTTTTCTTCCCATAGAGATCATGTAAATTGCTCTAAATAGATCGGAGTATTTTTTTTTATGATTTTGTTTGAGATGGAAATTTTTATAGACAACATGTAATCTGTAACTTTGTACTTGTATATTCCCGTATTTCCTCCTCTGCACACATGGTATGAATTTCGCTATGAAAAAATAAATAAAAATTCTTTCATTATTTATAAGAACGGGCCCTAGCTCAGCTGGTCATCCCGTTCCCCAAAGTTTAATGCGCTCCAGGAGGTCCCAGGTTCGAGTCTCCAATGGCGTAATATTGCACGAATTAACATGGAAGGTAGTGTTAGTTTGCCCCCCTTGTGACACAATAATCTCGGGGCCCACCCTCCCGCCGTTTCGGCTCCCTTGGCTAGGTTACCCATGAGGCTCGCTGGTAGGTTAGCACAACAACCTGTTCAATTAATGTAGTAGTATGTCGTTGGAGCTCCCTGCACCGGAAAAAAAATAAAAATAAAGCAAAATGTAATGGTAATCGAGTGCCTTAGAACAAATCTAGGTATAATCAAAGGGCGCCAGAAAACATCCAAAACTTAAACCTTAAGATTGACATCCCACTTGTGTATAATAAAAGAAGTATAAGTAGAAAAAAATAAAAAAATAAAAAAAAAGTGCAACGGTAATCGAGTGCATTATAACAAATCTAGGTATGAATCAATGGGCGTCAGAAAACGTACAAAACTTAACTCTTAAGATCAACGTCCCACACTCCCACTTGTATATTAAAATCTTAAGATCGACGTCCCACACTCCCACTTGTATATTAAAAAAAGTATTAGAAAAAAGTGGGTGACACCGATAACGCGCTTATGAGCTTATAAATTGAATCACAAATACTCCAACAAATTGAATTAGTTATGGCAAAAACTCATCAGCTAGGTTTCTTCTCTCCTTTTCTCGTCGGGTTTCTCTTAGTTTTGATTGTTTCGGATTTGGCGTAAGTTAATTTCTATATTCCTCTAAACATACATTTGTTTCCATAATTTTATTTTTGTTGCATGGAGCAGAGCAGACACGTAAATGCTAATCTTTTTTTTTTCTCTCTATTGTAAACAGATGCGTCCAGGTTGTTTTATGTGATGAGGAGGCGTCACTTTGTGCTGGGTGTGATTCTTGGTGTTTAGGCGAAGGCTTCCCTCCGGGTTCCTGCCATGATGGCGAATGCCAATGTGGCTACCAGAAGAAATAAATTTAACCAGCAGCTTCAGCACCACCTATCCTTTCCTTTCTCGTTTATTTGCAATAAATTCCATGAACAAGCTGTTGGATTAATTTGACCAAATTGTTTTCTTTGTTGGAATTTTTTTTTATATTGCTTCTTGTTCCAGTTAAGTTGTTCTCAGGTGTCATTATTTAAAATCCTGAATTTGTTGGATTTTAAAACTTTATCAAAGTATTGTTGTTATTGCTATCATCACCCAGAGATTCCACACCGACAACCAACAACGTGATGTTGACATCATTAAAATATTTATTACTTATTTATATAGTTGTGCCTCATATGGGAATTCCACATTCTATGTTTCCTACCTTTCCTCAGCAAAAGTGACAATTAGGAGCAAACAAAAGTCAGAATCCCACGACACACAGAGATTGAGTAAAAAACTTAAGTTTTGACTTTTTTAATTTTAACTTTTTTTAACATCGAAAATTTGGTCTCCAAAGATAAGCTTGTTATGATGCGTTTAGATTACATGTAGCAATATGAAGGGGTGGGGGTGGGGGTGACTATTTAAAACAAGCTTGGTATAGGGCGGCAAGAAATGGTAGAGGGGCGGAAAGTGTGATAGCAATGTCCTTCTTATTGGTTAGGGGGTGTCCTATAGGGGGTGTAGATCGACTAGATTACCCTTAAATGGACTAATTTACCCTTGCTTTTTTTATTGAAAAGACTGAATTGTCCTCCATCATATAAACCCAATTATGAGAAGAATCAAAATCGGTTTTTTTTTTTTTGTTTCATCTTCTCTATTTCCATTGTAACCGTAAGCACCACCTCCATTAAAACAAAGGCCGAAAATTCATCGTCTTCGATTAATCGGCGATTCGCAAAATTGATAATCGTTGATTGAAGTCTACATTATAGATGACGAATAAGAAGAAAGTTGACGAAGATTGTAGCGATTCTAATCAAGCAAATGTTCCATTAGGTGAAGAACAAAAACTCCAAACCCCTCCACCGGAGAAATTAGGTGGAATGACATACATGAGGTATGTTTTGCGGAACCCATTTAGGGTTTAGTTTAATTTGTTCGTTTTAATTTCAATTTCTATCAAAAATTAGGGTTTTAGGTGAAAAATCAAGTTTCCATATCCTGGGTTTTTGTTACTTACGGTTGCAATTAGTTCCATTATGAACCGTGTGTGAAGCTTTTGATGCTCGTAGTTTTGTAACAATTGAAATTTGCTGAAATACCAACCGTATGTTCTTAGGTTTGAAATTTTTTTGCCGCATGGTTGCTAATTTTCACTGGAATTACGAACCGTATTTTTTCTCGCATGTTAAATTATTTTTCTTACGGTGCCTATTTGTATGTTAGTTACCAACCTTTTATTAGGTACGGTTCATAATTGTGTAGATTTGTAACCGTATATTATCCTGTGTTTGAAAACCTTGTGTCAAGTATTGTTACGGTTGATAACGATAAGAAAGTTACCAACCGATTTGATATACGGGTTGTTTAATTATTCAGTTACGAACCGTATCCATGATACGGTTTGATACGATTTTAAAGTTACAAACCGTATATTGTTTTGGTCATATTTTTTTGGTTTGTTTGTTCAACCCTTAGGAATTCATTCAAATTATTACTTGTGTAGGAATCCTTATAGGGTGAAGAAAAACAGAGGGAATAACTTAACTCCGATTGATCATACACCCACCCCTCGCGGTGACAAGCATTTAGGGGTAGATTATAGAGGTGTCCCCAAGAATGAGAAGAAGAAGAGGAATCAATTTGAGATTAGGCTTAGAGAACCATCGTAGGTAACTCTCGGGGTTGAATTAAAAGGAGCTGAACCTAATGATTAGATGCGTCCAGGTTGTTTTATGTGATGAGGAGGCGTCACTTTGTGCTGGGTGTGATTCTTGGTGTTTAGGCGAAGGCTTCTCTCCGGGTTCCTGCCATGATGGCGAATGCCAATGTGGCTACCAGAAGAAATAAATTTAACCAAAAAATTTTAAGACCACCTATCCCTTTCCTTTTCGTTTATTTTCAATAAATTCCATGAACAAAGTTGTTGGATTAATTTGACCAAATTGTTTTCTTTGTTGGAATTTTTTTTTATATTGCTTCTTGTTCCAGTTAAGTTGTTCTCAGGTGTCATTATTTAAAATCTGTTGTAGTAATATGAGTGGTTGACCACTTGAGGTGGCATTATGCATGTACTTTTATTTTCATGTTTAACACATGTAATACTTTCTCTATTACCACCAACACATGTAACAACACTAATTCCTACATCTCTTCTTTGTCATGTGTACTTAAAGAGAAACAAGAGAATGAATAAAACATTTCACCGATTCTCCTTTCCTTCTATTTTGGTTTCTTCTCCATTTAAAGCCGTGTCTCCTTAAACACAATAACTTAAACACGTTATCAGCACCTTGTTTTTTGTTTCCAATTGAGCATTAATCTTTCACAAACAAAAAAAATTGTTGGCTCCATTCTTAAAACAAGTAGGATTTTTCCAAAAGAAGGAGGTATATCTCAACTATTAGTATTTATTTACTCTTTTTGAAAGTGATATATTTGTCTCATCTATCACATGACATGATAATATTATCTCATATTCTTTATTTTAATTACACCAAAAGTTAAAAGAAAAATAATCCATTTCATTTTTACTAAGTTGATTTTCAACTTGATAGTGATAGCTTATTTGTTTCTTTATGATCACATGCTTATCTTCTAACATGAAAGTGACATTTTTTATCTATAGTTTAATTAATTGAAATCATGTGATACACAAAAGTGTAGTTTGCTTTACTTTTGAAAAAAAAAAAAAAAAAAAAAAACCCTCACTGATTTTGTTTCAAACTCCCCAGTGATGTTGTACTTGATCTTTCATTTTTTTAATAAAATAAATACATGTATGGATATCACCTTTGATGCCATGAGTATCCTAGAATTTTATTTTTATCAAATACTCATCATATTGGTATACACCCATGCTTTTATTTTTTTAGTATGATAAACTATTTTATTTAGACCTTCCTAAAAATAATTTAAATTTTTGACATATCCTGGAGATCGACCAAGCAAACCCTTGGCTACCTCCACGAACCACTCGAGATCATTGCCCTACATGAGGCGGTTGTGAGTGTATATGGTTAAGGTCTATCATTACACATATTCGAGGGACATGTGGTTTGAGTTCTACCACTTTGAAGAGCCAACTTGCATTTACGAAGATAATGCAAATTTTTGCATCGAAAGATGAAGCAAGGGTATATCAAGGGTGATAATACGAAACATATATCACCGAAGTTCTTCTACAATCAGCAACAACAATGTCTTCTAAACATTCAGGTCAGTAAAGTAAAATCTGACGAAAATATGGAAGACTTATTTACTAAGTCATTACCTAAGGCCACATTTGAAAAACATGTGAGAAGTATAGGACTAAAGAGATTGTCCGAACTTCCATGAATCCATGGGACTAAAGGAATTGTCCACTCCCATGACCGTATTAGACTAAAGAAATTATCATGCATCAGGGGGAGCACCAGATGGTATGTTGAACTCTTTTCCTTCATCGAGGTTACTTTTTCCCACTGGGTTTTTTTACTCGAAAAGGTTTTTAATGAGACAACAATAATACCATAAATGCAAATCATGGAGAGATGTTGACATCAGGGGGAGCATTTAGTGATGTACTGATGACATCAAAGTTTGTTGTACTCTTTTCCTTCACCGAGGTTACTTTTCCCCCACTGTGGTTTTGTTCTCGGCAAGGTTTTTAATGAGACAACAAAAACACTAAAGATTCAACTTCGTTTGAGGCTATTCTTCTCCTTACAAGTGCTCGGGTTTTGTGCGAAATAGTTTTCCTGACACGGTTCTACAAAGGAGAAGAGTCCTGACAAGCAACGCCATTTCAGAAGCTCAAGTATTTTTCTCCTTTGACCAGTTTTTCATCAACGGATGTTTTCTGGAAAGGTTTTGACAAAGCAATGAGTTTATAATGGTGGTCATCCAAGGGGGAGTGTTGTAGTAATATGAGTGGTTGACCACTTGAGGTGGCATTATGCATGTACTTTTGTTTTCATGCTTAACACATGTAATAATTTCTCTTTTACCACCAACACATGTAACAACACTAATTCCTACATCTCTTCTTTGTCATGTGTACTTAAAGAGAAACAAAAGAATGAATAAAACACTCACTGATTCTCCTTCTCTTCTATTTTGGTTTCTTCTCCATTAAAGCTTTGTCTCCTTAAACACAATAACTTAAACAAAATCCTGAATTTGTTGGATTTTAAAACTTGATCAAAGTATTGTTGTTATTGCTATCATCACCCAGAGATTCCACACCGACAACCAACAACGTGATGTTGACATCATTAAAATATTTATTACTTATTTATATAGTTGTGCCTCATATGGGAATTCCACATTCTATGTTTCCTACCTTTCCTCAGCAAAAGTGACAATTAGGAGCAAACAAAAGTCAGAATCCCACGACACACAGAGATTGAGTAAAAAACTTAAGTTTTGACTTTTTTAATTTTAACTTTTTTAACATCGAAAATTTGGTCTTCAAAGATAAGCTTGTTATGATGCGTTTAGATTACATGTAGCAATATGGGGGTGGGGGTGGGGGTGACTATTTAAAAACAAGCTTGGTATAGCTTGAAGAAATGGTAGAGGGCGGAAAGTGTGATAGCAATGTCCTTCTTATTGGTTAGGGGTGTCCTATAGGGGGTGTAGATCGACTAGATTACCCTTAAATGGACTAATTTACCCTTGCTTTTTTTATTGAAAAGACTGAATTGTCCTCCATCATATAAACCCAATTATGAGAAGAATCAAAATCGGTTTTTTTTTTTTTTGTTTCATCTTCTCTATTTCCATTGTAACCGTAAGCACCACCTCCATTAAAACAAAGGCGAAAATTCATCGTCTTCGATTAATCGGCGATTCAAGAAAATTGATAATCGTTGATTGAAGTCTACATTATAGATGACGAATAAGAAGAAAGTTGACGAAGACTAGCGATTCTAATCAAGCAAATGTTCCATTAGGTGAAGAACAAAACTCCAAACCCTCCACCGGAGAAATTAGGTGGAATGACATACATGAGGTATGTTTCTTATGGAACCCATTTAGGGTTTAGTTTAATTTGTTCGTTTTAATTTCAATTTCTATCAAAAATTAGGGTTTTAGGTGAAAAATCAAGTTTCCATATCCTGGGTTTTTGTTACTTACGGTTGCAATTAGTTCCATTATGAACCGTGTGTGAAGCTTTTGATGCTCGTACGGTTTGTAACAATTGAAATTTGCTGAAATACCAACCGTATGTTCTTAGGTTTCAGAATTTTTGCCGATTTTGATTCTTAATTTCCACGGAATTACGAACCGTATTCTCGCATGTTAAATTATTTTCTTACGGTGCCTATTTGTATGTTAGTTACCAACCTTTTATTAGGTACGGTTCATAATTGTGTAGATTTGTAACCGTATATTATCCTGTGTTTGAAAACCTTGTGTCAAGTATTGTTACGGTTGATATGATAAGAAAGTTACCAACCGATTTGATATCTGGGTTGTTTAATTATTCGATTCTTAACCGTATCCATGATACGGTTTGATACGATTTTAAAGTTACAAACCGTATATTGTTTTGGTCATATTTTTTTGGTTTGTTTGTTCAACCCTTAGAATTCATTCAAATTATTACTTGTGTAGGAATCCTTATAGGGTGAAGAAAAACAGAGGGAATAACTTAACTCCGATTGATCATACACCCACCCCTCGCGGTGACAAGCATTTAGGGGTAGATTATAGAGGTGTCCCCAAGAATGAGAAGAAGAAGAGGAATCAATTTGAGATTAGGCTTAGAGAACCATCTGTAGGTAACTCTGGGGTTGAATTAAAAGGAGCTGAACCTAATGATTAGATGCGTCCAGGTTGTTTTATGTGATGAGGAGGCGTCACTTTGTGCTGGGTGTGATTCTTGGTGTTTAGGCTTTCCCTCCGGTTCCCTGCCATGATGGCGAATGCCAATGTGGCTACCAGAAGAAATAAATTTAACCAGCAGCTTCAGCACCACCTATCCCTTTCCTTTCTCGTTTATTTTCAATAAATTCCATGAACAAAGTTGTTGGATTAATTTGACCAAATTGTTTTCTTTGTTGGAATTTTTTTTTATATTGCTTCTTGTTCAGATTAAGTTGTTCTCGTGTGTCATTATTTAAAAATCTGTTGTAGTAATATGAGTGGTTGACCACTTGAGGTGGCATTATGCATGTACTTTTATTTTCATGTTTAACACATGTAATACTTTCTCTATTACCACCAACACATGTAACAACACTAATTCCTACATCTCTTCTTTGTCATGTGTACTTAAAGAGAAACAAGAGAATGAATAAAACACTCACTGATTCTCCTTCTCTTCTATTTTGGTTTCTTCTCCATTAAAGTTGTGTCTCCTTAAACACAATAACTTAAACACGTTATCAGCACCTTGTTTTTTGTTTCCAATTGAGCATTAATCTTTCACAAACAAAAAAATTGTTGGCTCCATTCTTAAAACAAGTAGGATTTTTCCAAAAGAAGGAGGTATATCTCAACTATTAGTATTTATTTACTCTTTTGAAAGTGATATATTTGTCTCATCTATCACATGACATGATAATATTATCTCATACTTTATTTTAATTACACTAAAAGTTAAAAGAAAATAATCCATTTCATTTTTACTAAGTTGATTTTCAACTTGATAGATAGCTTATTTGTTTCTTTATGATCACATGCTTATCTTCTAACATGAAAGTGACATTTTTTATCTATAGTTTAATTAATTGAAATCATGTGATACACAAAAGTGTAGTTTATTTTACTTTTGAAAAAAAAAAAAAAACCTCACCGATTTTGTTTCAAACTCCCCATGTGATGTTGTACTTGATCTTTCATTTTTTTAATAAAATAAATACATGTATGGATATCACCTTTGATGCCATGAGTATCCTAGAATTTTATTTTTATCAAATACTCATCATATTGGTATACACCCATGCTTTTATTTTTTTAGTATGATAAACTATTTTATTTAGACCTTCCTAAAAATAATTTAAATTTTTGACATATCCCGGGAGATCGACCAAGCAAACCTTGGCTACCTCCACGAACCACTCTGAGATCATTGCCCTACATGAGGCGGTTCGTGAGTGTATATGGTTAAGGTCTATCATTACACATATTCGAGGGACATGTGGTTTGAGTTCTACCAGTGAAGAGCCAACTTGCATTTACGAAGATAATGCACTGCATTTTTTGCATCGAACAGATGAAGCAAGGGTATATCAAGGGTGATACGAAACATATATCACCGAAGTTCTTTTACAATCAGCAACAACAATGTCTTTCTAAACATTCAAAGTCAGTAAAGTAAAATCTCGATAAAAATATGGAAGACTTATTTACTAAGTCATTACCTAAGGCCACATTTGAAAAACATGTGAGAAGTATAGACTAAAGAGATTGTCCGAACTTCCATGAATCCATGGGACTAAAGGAATTGTCCACTCCCATGACCGTATTAGACTAAAGAAATTATCATGCATCAGGGGAGCACCGGATGGTATGTTGAACTCTTTTCCTTCATCGAGTTACTTTTTCCCACTGGTTTTTTTTTTTTTACTCGAAAAGGTTTTTAATGAGACAACAATAATACCATAAATGCAAATCATGGAGAGATGTTGACATCGGGGGAGCATTTAGTGATGTACTGATGACATCAAAGTTTGTTGTACTCTTTTCCTTCACCGAGGTTACTTTATCCCAGTTTTGTTACTCAAAGAAGGTTTTTAATGAGACAACAAAAACACTAAAGATTCAACTTCGTTTGAGGCTATTCTTCTCCTTACAAGTGCTCGGTTTTGTGCGAAATAGTTTTCCGACACGGTTCTACAAAGGAGAAGAGTCCCGACAAGCAACGCCATTTTAAGCTCAAGTATTTTTCTCCTTTGACCAGCTTTTTCATCAACGATGTTTTCTCGGAAAGGTTTTGACAAAGCAATGAGTTTATAATGGTGGTCATCAAGGGGGAGTGTTGTAGTAATATGAGTGGTTGACCACTTGAGGTGGCATTATGCATGTACTTTTGTTTTCATGCTTAACACATGTAATAATTTCTCTTTTACCACCAACACATGTAACAACACTAATTCCTACATCTCTTCTTTGTCATGTGTACTTAAAGAGAAACAAGAGAATGAATAAAACACTCACTGATTCTCCTTCTCTTCTATTTTGGTTTCTTCTCCATTAAAGCTTTGTCTCCTTAAACACAATAACTTAAACAAAATCCTGAATTTGTTGGATTTTAAAACTTGATCAAAGTATTGTTGTTATTGCTATCATCACCCAGAGATTCCACACCGAGACAACCAACAACGTGATGTTGACATCATTAAAATATTTATTACTTATTTATAGTTGTGCCTCATATGGGAATTCCACATTCTATGTTTCTACCTTTCCTCAGCAAAAAGTGACAATTAGGGAGCAAACAAAAGTCAAAATCCCATGACACAAAGAGATTGAGTAAAAACTTAAGTTTTGACTTTTTTAATTTTAACTTTTTAACATCGAAAATTTGGTCTTCAAAGATAAGCTTGTTATGATGCGTTTAGATTACATGTAGCAATATGAAGGGGTGGGGGTGGGGGTGGGGGTGGGGGTGACTATTTAAAACAAGCTTGGTATAGGGGCGTCAAGAAATGGTAGAGGGGCGGCAAGTGTGATAGCAATGTCCTTCTTATTGGTTAGGGGGTGTCCTATAGGGGGTGTAGATCGACTAGATTACCCTTAAATGGACTAATTTACCCTTGTTTTTTTTATTGAAAAGACTGAATTGTCCTCCATAAACCCAATTATGAGAAGAATCAAAATCGGTTTTTTTTTTTTTTTCATCTTCTCTACTTCCATTGTAACCGTAAGCACCACCTCCATTAAAACAAAGGCCGAAAGTTCATCGTCTTCGATTAATCGGCGATTCACAAAATTGATAATCGTTGATTGAAGTGTACATTATAGATGACGAATAAGAAGAAAGTTGACGAAGATTGTAGCGATTTAATCAAGCAAATGTTCCATTAGGTGGAGAACAAAAACTCAAACCCCTCCACCGGAGAAATTAGGTGGAATGACATACATGAGGTATGTTTTGCGTGAACCCATTTAGGGTTTAGTTTAATTTGTTCGTTTTAATTTCAATTTCTATCAAAAATTAGGTTTTAGGTGAAAAATCAAGTTTCCATATCCTGGTTTTTGTTACTTACGGTTGCAATTAGTTCCATTATGAACCGTGTGTGAAGCTTTTTGATGCTCGTACGTTTGTAACAATTGAAATTTGCTGAAATACCAACCGTATGTTCTTAGGTTTCAAGATTTTTACCGTCTGGGTTGTTAATTTCCATGGAATCTAAACCGTATTCTCTCTGCATGTTAAATTATTTTCTTACGGTGCCTATTTGTATGTTAGTTTTACTAACCTTTATTAGGTACGGTTCATAATTGTAGATTTGTAACCGTATATTATCCTGTGTTTGAAAACCTTGTGTCAAGTATTGTTACTGTTGATAACGATAAGAAAGTTACCAACCGATTTGATATACGTGTTGTTTAATTATTCAGTTACGAACCGTATCCATGATACGGTTTGATACGATTTTAAAGTTACAAACCGTATATTGTTTTGGTCATATTTTTTTGGTTTGTTTGTTCAACCCTTAGGAATTCATTCAAATTATTACTTGTGTAGGAATCCTTATAGGGTGAAGAAAAACAGAGGGAATAACTTAACTCCGATTGATCATACACCCACCCCTCGCGGTGACAAGCATTTAGGGGTAGATTATAGAGGTGTCCCTAAGAATGAGAAGAAGAAGAGGAATCAATTTGAGATTAGGCTTAGAGAACCATCTGTAGGTAACTCTGGGGTTGAATTAAAAGGAGATGAACCTAATGATCAGATGCGTCCATGTTGTTTTATGTGATGAGGAGGGGTCACTTTTGTGCTGGGGTGTGATTCTTGGTGTTTAGGCGAAGGCTTCCCTCAGGGTTCTCCATGATGGCGAATGCCAATGTGGCTACTTAAGAAATAAATTTAACCAAAGAACAAGACCACCTATCCCTTTCCTTTCTCGTTTATTTTCAATAAATTCCATGAACAAAGTTGTTGGATTAATTTGACCAAATTGTTTTCTTTGTTGGATTTTTTTATATTGCTTCTTGTTCCGAGTTAAGTTGTTCTCAGTGTCATTATTTAAAATCATTGTAGTAATATGAGTGGTTGACCACTTGAGGTGGCATTATGCATGTACTTTTATTTTCATGTTTAACACATGTAATACTTTTCTATTACCACCAACACATGTAACAACACTAATTCCTACATCTCTTCTTTGTCATGTGTACTTAAAGAGAAACAAGAGAATGAATAAAACACTCACTGATTCTCCTTCTCTTCTATTTTGGTTTCTTCTCCATTAAAGCTTTGTCTCCTTAAACACAATAACTTAAACACGTTATCAACACCTTGTTTTTTGTTTCCAATTGAGCATTAATCTTTCACAAACAAAAAAAATTGTTGGCTCCATTCTTAAAACAAGTAGGATTTTTCCAAAAGAAGGAGGTATATCTCAACTATTAGTATTTATTTACTCTTTTTGAAAGTGATATATTTGTCTCATCTATCACATGACATGATAATATTATCTCATACTCTTTATTTTAATTACACCAAAAGTTAAAAGAAAATAATCCATTTCATTTTTACTAAGTTGATTTTCAACTTGATAGTGATAGCTTATTTGTTTCTTTATGATCACATGCTTATCTTCTAACATGAAAGTGATATTTTTTATGTATAGTTTAATTAATTGAAATCATGTGATACACAAAAGTGTAGTTTGCTTTACTTTTGAAAAAAAAAAAAAAAAAAAAAAAAAAACCCTCACTGATTTTGTTTCAAACTCCCCATGTGATGTTGTACTTGATCTTTCATTTTTTTTAATAAAATAAATACATGTATGGATATCACCTTTGATGCCATGAGTATCCTAGAATTTTATATTTATCAAATACTCATCATATTGGTATACACCCATGCTTTTATTTTTTTAGTATGATAAACTATTTTATTTAGACCTTCCTCAAAATAATTTAAATTTTTGACATATCCTGGAGATCGACCAAGCAAACCCTTGTGGCTACCTCCACGAACCACTCTGAGATCATTGCCCTACATGAGGCGGTTCGTGAGTGTATATGGTTAAGGTCTATCATTACACATATTCGAGGGACATGTGGTTTGAGTTCTACCACCGAAGAGCCAACTTGCATTTACGAAGATAATGCGGCTTGCATCGAATAGATGAAGCAAGGGGTATATCAAGGGTGATAATACGAAACATATATCACCGGTTCTTCTACAATTAGCAACAACAATGTCTTCTAAACATTTGTGTCAAGAAAGTAAAATCTCGATTTAAAATATGGAAGACTTATTTACTAAGTCATTACCTAAGGCCACATTTGAAAAACATGTGAGAAATATAGGACTAAAGAGATTGTCCAAACTTCCATGAATCCATGGGACTAAAGGAATTGTCCACTCCCATGACCGTATTAGACTAAAGAAATTATCATGCATCGTGGGGAGCACCGGATGGTATGTTGAACTCTTTTCCTTCATCGAGGTTACTTTTTCCCACTAGGTTTTTTTACTCGAAAAGGTTTTTAATGAGACAACAATAATACCATAAATGCAAATCATGGAGAGATGTTGACATCAGGGGGAGCATCTAGTGATGTACTGATGACATCAAAGTTTGTTGTACTCTTTTCCTTCACCGAGGTTACTTTTTCCCACAGGGTTTTGTTACTCGGCAAGGTTTTTAATGAGACAACAAAAACACTAAAGATTCAACTTCGTTTGAGGCTATTCTTCTCCTTACAAGTGCTCGGGTTTTGTGCGAAATAGTTTTCCTGACACGGTTCTACAAAGGAGAAGAGTCCGACAAGCGACGCCATTTTAAGCTCAAGTATTTTTCTCCTTTGACCAGCTTTTTCATCAACGGATATTTTCTGGAAAGGTTTTGACAAAGCAATGAGTTTATAATGGTGGTCATCCAAGGGGGAGTGTTGTAGTAATATGAGTGGTTGACCACTTGAGGTGGCATTATGCATGTACTTTTGTTTTCATGCTTAACACATGTAATAATTTCTCTATTACCACCAACACATGTAACAACACTAATTCCTACATCTCTTCTTTGTCATGTGTACTTAAAGAGAAACAAGAGAATGAATAAACAATCACTGATTCTCCTTCTCTTCTATTTTGGTTTCTTCTCCATTAAAGCTTTGTCTCCTTAAACACAATAACTTAAACAAAATCCTGAATTTGTTGGATTTTAAAACTTGATCAAAGTATTGTTGTTATTGCTATCATCACCCAGAGATTCCACACCGACAACCAACAACGTGATGTTGACATCATTAAAATATTTATTACTTATTTATAGTTGTGCCTCATATGGGAATTCCACATTCTATGTTTCCTACCTTTCCTCAGCAAAAGTGACAATTAGGAGCAAACAAAAGTCAAAATCCCATGACACAGAGATTGAGTAAAAAACTTAAGTTTTGACTTTTTTAATTTTAACTTTTTTAACATCGAAAATTTGGTCTTCAAAGATAAGCTTGTTATGATGCGTTTAGATTACATGTAGCAATATGAAGGGGTGGGGGTGGGGGTGGGGGTGGGGGTGACTATTTAAAACAAGCTTGGTATAGGGGCGGCAAGAAATGGTAGAGGGGCGGCAAGTGTGATAGCAATGTCCTTCTTATTGGTTAGGGGGTGTCCTATAGGGGGTGTAGATCGACTAGATTACCCTTAAATGGACTAATTTACCCTTGCTTTTTTTATTGAAAAGACTGAATTGTCCTCCATCATATAAACCTAATTATGAGAAGAATCAAAATCGTTTTTTTTTTTTTTTTTTTTTTGTTTCATCTTCTCTACTTCCATTGTAACCGTAAGCACCACCTCTATTAAAACAAAGGACGAAAATTCATTGTCTTCGATTAATCGGCGATTCGCAAAATTGATAATCGTTGATTGAAGTCTACATTATAGATGACGAATAAGAAGAAAGTTGACGAAGATTGTAGCGATTCCTAATCAAGCAAATGTTCCATTAGGTGAAGAACAAAACTCCAAACCCTCCACCGGAGAAATTAGGTGGAATGACATACATGAGGTATGTTTTATGGAACCCATTTAGGGTTTAGTTTAATTTGTTCGTTTTAATTTCAATTTCTATCAAAAATTAGGGTTTTAGGTGAAAAATCAAGTTTCCATATCCCGGGTTTTTTGTTACTACGGTTGCAATTAGTTCCATTATGAACCGTGTGTGAAGCTTTTGATGCTCGTACGGTTTGTAACAATTGAAATTTGCTGAAATACCAACCGTATGTTCTTAGGTTTCAGAATTTTTTGCCAGTTACGGTTGCTAATTTCCACGGAATTACGAACCGTATTTCTCTCTGCATGTTAAATTATTTTCTTACGGTGCCTATTTGTATGTTAGTTACCAACCTTTTATTAGGTACGGTTCATAATTGTGTAGATTTGTAACCGTATATTATCCTGTGTTTGAAAACCTTGTGTCAAGTATTGTTACGGTTGATAACGATAAGAAATTTACCAACCGATTTGATATACGGGTTATTTAATTATTCAGTTACGAACCGTATCCATGATACGGTTTGATACGATTGTAAAGTTACAAACCGTATATTGTTTTGGTCATATTTTTTTGGTTTGTTTGTTCAACCCTTAGGAATTCATTCAAATTATTACTTGTGTAGGAATCCTTATAGGGTGAAGAAAAAGAGAGGGAATAACTTAACTCCGATTGATCATACACCCACCCCTCGCGGTGACAAGCATTTAGGGGTAGATTATAGAGGTGTCATCAAGAATGAGAAGAAGAAGAGGAATCAATTTGAGATTAGGCTTAGAGAACCATCTGTAGGTAACTATATTATCATTACCAACCGTAACTAACAATGGCTGGTACAATGTGTTTCTAAGCATACTTACGGTTCGTAAGTATGTTATTGTTACCAACCGTAATTTACACTGATACCTTGATTTACACTCAAATAAGCTAATCAAATAGATATG
This sequence comes from Papaver armeniacum, assembly GCA_023531295.1. Lineage (NCBI taxonomy): Eukaryota > Viridiplantae > Streptophyta > Magnoliopsida > Ranunculales > Papaveraceae > Papaver > Papaver armeniacum. Next base: position 74,336 of record JAJJWW010015367.1, read on the forward strand.
TTTGTGAAAAAAATACTTTATATATTATCTAATCAAATAGACATGATATTGTCACTTTTAATCATATCACATTTAGTCAAAATACCAAAATACAAATTATAAAATGGGCTTCACCAAGACTTGAAAACATTTAAGCATCCTCTTCATCATCGGTCATAACTACGAATTGCTTCGGCATAGACAACATTATGGCCTTCCATAATTCAATCATTTTCTCAAATTGATTGCACCAAGTCTTTGGGAGTTCACCGTCACAACCAACTTCCCTCCACAATGGAGGTACTTCCTTCATGCAATCGGAGGCCGATGTAATGATTTCCTTCCACGTGCCCCATGACAACAGTTTTTTTTATTGACAAGTCTTCGTCAAACGGTATTCTTGTTGGTGCAAATGTAGTGCTCATGTCTCTGGAGATTAAATAAATGACGCAATTGAATGTGTTGGCGATTAGTTGGCCACATATAGGCATGCGCATCCAATATTGGCTTGTCAAACATATATTAGGTTAACCGCCTTCCATTTCCTTGAAGCTCTCATTTAACACCTCATCGTTTGTTTTCTTTCAACTCTCATCATCGGCTTATAGAAATCGCGGTAACCACGTAGTTCCATTAAGCATTTTTGCCTTACGTAAGTAACTTGGTCACAATCCCACCCTATCGCGTCTTCAAAGGGTCCAAGTTAATCCATGAAGACGTGGTAACCACAATTCCCATCACCATGAACATCCTCCGTAGCCTTGATATAACCACGAATATAGTCGGTGAAAAAACGAAGGTAATATTCATATAGAATGTAATGGTTCCGGATATATCGACCATTCTCGTCTCTAGGTGGTAGTTTAGGCACTCCTTTTAGATGAATCGTCTCCTTCTCCGTTTAAACCATTGGACTCTTTCCATTGTTCCTTGCTAATTTTTTAACACCAACTTTACCAATAAGTCTTTTTATTAAACTATCTTGGGAGGAAACCTCGAATCCGACATAGAAACCTTGACCTTTAACTCCATCATCTTTTTTTCCACTTTCTTTACGACCATTTCCTTGAACAACAACTTTGCTTCTTTCTTGTTGTTTAGAGCGAAATACCGGACCTTTTCCTTTAACATCAATTTTTCTTGTTGCACTTTCTTGAGTAGGAAGCTCGATACATTTTTGTTGTACATTTCGACGGCTTGGTTCTCCTTTATCCGTTTGACCTCTTTTTCGTTTTTTTCTACCTTGAACATCATCCTCTTCCATCCCATCCTCCGCTTCATATTCCTTTCTCAACCATTCATAACCACAAGGATCTCTTTTCTTTGATTCTTCCGCCAATTCTCTTGCTTTTTTATTTCCTACTGTTTATGGGTAAAAATCGTTTCCGCCGATTCCAAGATTTATCTTATGTTCAATCACCCAAAGGAAATTGTTATGATTAAGCCAATCAATACCTTTAATCCCAAGGAAATGTATTGATGCCGATCTTCCTCAATTAATCAATTCAATCTAGCACATGAATAAACCAATTATTAATTGGATCCACTTTTTCCCAAACAAGTATTGTGCACACCAAAGATTATAAACACCAAGTTAGAAATCTTCTATCTCTTCTTCGTCTTCAAATCTTCTTAGATCTTCAATAAACACCTGCACACAACTACTTGAATCTCTTGTGATCAATCACACACAGAACGGAGTCTGTTAACAATGGATTATCACAAGATCGTCTTTAGATCTAACAACAGTCTAAACATCTCTGTCGAAACCTTGAACTAGTTTGAGTGAATCTCATATCAGAAGAGAATATTCTAAAGCATAAACAAACTAGGTGCAATCAAAGTTCAACCACCGTTAGTCAATCATATCAATACGAAAACTAAAGATAAACCGCAATATCTAGTTTCCCACCAACGGGTCGCGCTAGAGCTTCTCAATCCCAAAGAATACTTTAAATTGAGCGTCCGTAAGAGATTTTACCTAATTATATTACTCTCCTCTCCGATAGGCGGCTTCACCTGTACTAATAACAAAAGAGGAAGTTTATTGTTACGCAGGATTAGTTTGCTAGAAATGCAAATTCAAAGTATTTATAGACAAGGAAGTTTGGACACCAAGGAATTTCCAAAACCGAAAATATTCACAAGATATTTTTCATTACTACACCAAATTCGGTTTTCATAATTCATGTGAATGCACCGTCCAAAAAGACGATCGAAATCTCCTTGGAAAATCTTTAACTAGTAAATGCACATTACTAATTCTTATTTTCCATATATAATTAAAAACCCTTAATTAAAAAGATTCTTAACTTATTTAAATTCGATCTTGGGATTTACTTCCTTCTTAGCCTTTAAGGAATATATTTGAACAATATAGAATAAGCATTAATGCAGCGTGTTCAAAGTGTGTCGACATCTTACTCTTGCAAGTCCTTTTTCATACTTGCTCACTTGAAACCGATTTACCACACTTCCAAACAAGTTTAAAATTGGTTCATCTGACTTTCAAGAACTATGTGATTGATCAAGTAACACTCGATCACAAACCATGGGTTTAACGGTTCTACCCAAAACAAGTTTTGGTTCTACCTCCATGTGAGTATTGTGAATAGTCACACTAGCTTACCATAATTCGGATGACTAGGTACTAGGATCGGTTCCCCACATATATTTGGTATCTAACTTGTATGCGCACATGTCCATAGGATCGGTTCCCCCTTTCCAAAAACGCGTTGCACATGTTCATAGTATCGTTTCCTCTTTTTTCCATAAACCTTGTTCAACCTCATACAAGGATCGGTTCCCCTTGTGATGCAATGCACCTCTTACGATGATCGGTTCCCCTTCTCCTAATAATTAGTCAGACACTCACAAACCCGATCATACCCCAGGTGATTACTTCAGTTCGGTTTCACTAATAAAAGTCATACCAATACATAAGTCAGGCCTCATGTGAATAGTTTTACCAAGAACACAAACAAGTCACGAGCGGTTATACTAATCACACATATTGGTCGTTTATAAGATATGCAATGAAGAACAGTCCCAATAACGCATGGCGATTTCCTTTTCGGTTCACAACACATATCATGAACTTACTTCCTTAGAACACATGTAAACATTGTTCCCTAGGATGAAATCCTCACCTCATACCCATACATAATCACAATAGCATTCATACGATTATGTCGATGTCTTATATACAAAGTTTAATGGTTAAGCAAGAAACTTCATATTGTATTCCTTAATACTATGTCTATCTAGAGTATTCATGCTTCGCAGTTTTATGTTTTCAATATGCACGACTTGAAAGATACGTTAGGTAATGAAACAGCTCAAGTCAAATATCACTAACCTCAAGTGGAAGGATGATGTTGTGGTTGTAGCTCCGTTCTTCTTCACTTTTTCAAGTCTTCGGAATACTTGTAATGTCTCACCCTAATACTTTCAAGCTAACCTATACGAAGTTGACTCTAGTACATTTAAATCAAGCAACTCTCAAATGAGTTTTGGTTCACTAAAATATGACAACCAAACTTGACATACCAACGCTTGGTGGGTTCAACCGAGCAATGGTCTAAAACATACACTGTCTCCGAGATCGAAACCTGGCTGGGAGTGGACTACTATAAGTCGGAAACTTGGTAAGAATGATGAATCTATCCATTTAAAATATTCCCCGAAACCTTAAACAAACCTTATTCTGGCATATTGTACGCATATCCTGGCTTTGAGATCGAAACCTGGCCGGGAGTTGACTATTATAAGTCGGAACTTGGTAAAAACGATGAATCCATCCATTTATAGGTAAGATTCCTTCATAATATTCCCCGAAACCTTAAACAAACCATATTCCGGCATAGTGTATGCATACCCTGGCTCTGAGATCAAAACCTGGCTGGGAGTGGACTACTATAAGTTGGAAAATTGGTAAGAACGATGAATCCATCCATTTACAGGTAAGATTCCTTCTGAATATTCCCCGAAACCTTAAACAAACCATATTCTGGCATATTGTATGCATACCCTGGCTCTGAGATTGAAACCTGGCCGGGAGTTGACTATTATAAGTCGGAAACTTGGTAAAAAATGATGAATCCATCCATTTACAGGTAAGATTCCTTCAGATATTCCCCAAAACCTTAAACAAACCATATTCTGCCATATTGTATGCATACCCTGGCAGATCGAAACCTGGCTGGGAGTGGACTACTATAAGTCGGAAACTTGGTAAGAACGATGAATCCATCCATTTACATGTAAGATTCCTTTCGAATATTCCCCGAAACCTTAAAAAAAACATATTCTGGAATATTGTATGCATACCTTGGCTCCGAGATCGAAACCTGGCTGGGAGTGAACTACTATAAGTCGGAAACTTGGTAAGAATGATAATCCATCCATTTACAGGTAAGATTGCTTCGAAATATTCCCCAAAACCTTAAACAAACCCTTTTCTTGCATATTGTATGCATACCTTGGCTCCGAGATTGAAACCTGGTCGTGAGTGGCTACTATAAGTCGGAAACTTGGTAAGAATGATGAATCCATCCATTTACAGGTAAGATTCCTTCATAATATCCCCAAAACCTTAAATAAACCATATTCTGGCCTATTATACGCATACCCTTGCTCTGAGATCGAAACCTGGCCGGGAGTGGACTACTATTAGTCAGAAACTTGGTAAGAACGATGAATCCATCCATTTATAGGTAAGATTTCTTCGGAATATTCCCCGAAACCTTAAACAAACCCTATTCTAGCATATTGTATGCATACCCTGGCTTTAAATGTGGTTCAATGGCATACGAACCATGAAACCTCAGTGTCCGAAGTGGTTCTAGTTCCAAATTTATCAGGATATATCATAGAAACTCGTAAAGATGTACCATTTACAGGTAAGATTCCATCGGAATATTCTCTGAAACCTTAAAAAACCCTATTTTAGATATTTCTACCCAATCTCAAAAGGCCTAAATTTCTAGAATTTAGTGAGGGGTGTTAGAGAAAATAATTTTTCGCAGAAGTGAAAAAAATCTAGCAGAATTGAGAAAAATTTAGCAGAAATGTTTAACCCTCTACGACGACTCTTAAAGGGGGTTGTAGAAGGTTTATTTATCAGAAATGAGAAAAATTTAGCAGAAGTGAGAAAAAATTAACAGAACCAGAGACCAAAATAATTTTTAGCAGAAGTGAGAAAAATTTAGCAAAAGTGAGAATTTTTTTGCAGAAGTGAATAAAATCTGGCAGAAGTGAGAAAAAATTAGCAGAAGTGTTTATACCTCTACGACGACTCTTAAGGGGGTTGTAGAAGGTTTATTTATCTTTTCTTCTTATCTTTTCAATCTCCCATCATAACCATCCATTTACATCATAATCGTCCATTTATTTTTTTCCTTAACATTTTTTTCTTATCACTTTTTTTTATAAAAGTAGATGTAAAATATAATCAGACATGTAAATGTGGAAGGATGGTTGGAATCCCAAACTTGGAAGGAAGAGGCCCAGGTTCAACTCTCCTCAGCCTCATTTTTTTTTTTTCAAAATAATTTTTTATTTTTACAACTCTTATAGAGGTTGTGATTATGAATGACAAAAAAAAAAAAAAAAAAACTACCAACATTGTGAATCCGGAAGGATGGTTGATGACTTGTGCTAACGCACATTAGGCTCGTGTTCGAATCTCTCAAACATCATTTTTTCCAAATGATATTTTTTTTTTGCTTCAACAACCTTTAAGAATGTTGTTATACAAATATTCACTACCTTTTTGATATCAGTTGTCAAAGACTAAAGGTGGTCACTACTCTTTTCACATAAAATGTTGTGGTTTTGATTCTCGTCACTACTCTTTGGTCCTCTTTGTCCTAAGAGTTGGACGTTTTTTTAACTTTGACAACCATTATTTGATAAAGGTAGTAAAACATGTCACCTTTCACAACTTTAAAAATATGAGTTGTCAAGTTACAGTTGTAAATAACTGTTTTTCCCGTAGTGTAAGGAAGAAACTCCATATTGAAGTATGGAAGAGACATTCGTTGGTGTTGTGATCAATGGTTTATGGTGTTAGTATCCTTATATAGAGAGAAGGGGTGAGAGATTTAGAGTGAGTGAGTGAGGTACCGAGAGTGTTTATAATCTTTATGTTATCAAATTTTACTTTAGATAAATTATATGTGAATGGGTCTAATTTCCATATAATGTTATGTATGATGATTGTTTATATATAATAAGAAAAGGTGTGTCGGTTGGATGAGAATGCATAATTACATTCTCAATAATTGAGTAGTAATCGAGTGTAAAAATGGACATGCTATTTTATTTCCCTAACCCAACTGACTAGTTTAAATCTAACTCACCTGAACTTACTACATGTGTGTATGGAAAAATAATAAAGCAATAATAAAATCATACTAAAACTCGTCAACACCAAAAAAAATTATCAATCAAAAATAATAAAACCACATCACACCCATGCTACATCATGCATACAAATTTAGCCTCTGCTAAGGTTTACTTGTTTATCAAGTTTTTGCTTAGGTTTACTTGTTTATCAAGTCTAATATTTCTTTTTTTAGAGTTTTACTATTTTTAGATTCTTATTCTTGCCTATATAAACAGGCTTATTTCGTTCTTGTAGGATATTCATTATTATTATCAAGTTAATAATACAATTCAATTTCAAGAACAATCCATCTTTCTTTCCTCAAATCTAATTACTTTCTTCTGTTTTCATCATCCTTTATTGCCTTCCTCGTACACGTTCTACATTAAAGTATCTCTGAAGTATGCTAGAGAATGATCTCTTTGATATCTACTAAAACCGCCAATGCCCATGTTTTGGGTTCTCTGTTGCCGAGGACTTGTATATTTTTGACCAGAATTGGCTTTGTACTCAGATGCACCAGATGAAAATTGGAGTACCCAAAACCTAATAAAGCAATAATAAAAAACAAAATCATACTAAAACTCGTCAACACCAAAGATTTTATTAATCAAAAATAATAAAATCACATCACACCCATGCTACATCATGCATATAATTTAGCACACTATCACACATGCAATTTAGCACACGATTTTATTTTCTCTTAATAAGATTTAGTTCTTAAACACATGCTTGATGGGTACAAGCTCAAATGGATCATATCTACTCCCCAATGACTCCTCCATGTTTAGGTCTTCGGTCTTCAACTTTGGCAATTCCCAATCGAAAGTGCACAATAAATTGGCGAGGACGAGCTCTGTTAACACAAGTCCCATATTCAATCCAGGGCAGATCCTTCGACCTCCTCCAAAAGGTATGTATTCCAAATTATGATTTTCGACAAAATCAATAGAGCTATTATTCTTAAACCTTTGTGGCAAAAATTCTTCTGGATTTTGCCAATACTTTGGATCTCTCCCCATCGCCCATGTATTTATTAAGACCCATGTCTTGGGGTATATGTCATAACCATAAATATTGCTGTGCTTCATGGTTTGTCTTGCAATAAATGGAGCTGTTGGATGCAACCTTAGAGTTTCTTTAACTACCATTTTTAAGTATTGGAAGTTTTCAAGGTCTGATTCTTCTACCGTTCCTTTCGATCCCACATGACTTCTAATCTCTTCTTGAACTTTCTTCATTGCTTCTGGATTTTTAGCCAGTTCTGCCATTGCCCAAGTCATTACACCAGTTGTTGTGTCTACTCCACCAAGGTATATATTCTGATAATTTTCAAACAGAAAATCATGAATATGTATTACAATTCATAAGCTTATGCTCATAAATATAGAAACCAAGAAAGAAAAAAAAAGTAAGAACTCTCCCATGCTTAAGACATACATATATACAAATCATAACAAGGCTACTAGTAACTAAACTAGTATAAATGGGTTAGCACACTTGGCTAATTCATACTTGATGTCATATTTTCGGATCCCGAGTTAGAGTTTACTTGGTGTCATATTTTGTACTCAAGTGCTTGACAACAGGAATCTTGATTTTCTTAAAAATTTGCTGTCCTATGAATAAAAATGACTACCCTAATTAGTTAGAGAGAATAAACAGAAGAAGAAAAAAGGAAATTACCAGAATAATTGCTTTAATATGGTCATTAGTAAGACGAGTGGTACTCATTTGAGGCTTCCTTAGTTTAAGCAAAACGTCTATGATATCTCCATGCTCCAGTTCCAGTCGTTCCGGTATGTCATGTTCGTCTATGATTTGTTGCAAGAAATTGTCCAATTCATGAAAGCATTTTTCTGTTTTACCATGGATTCCAGTGACCCTATCAATAATCCAACTTACCTCCGGAAAATAGTCGGATGGAGATAAACTAGTCAAAATGGCGACTTCACGAAGAAGTTCTACAAGTCTTCCATCAAAGTGTTCCCTAGTTTGACCAAAAGCAACTCTACAAATTGTTTCATGTGTGAAACTTGCCAACTTTTCAAAAACGTTAACAGGAGTAGTATTTGAAGAAGAAAATGATACGGAATGAATCAAAGCATCCACCTCTTCTGCCCTGATGACCTTAAAAGATTGCACTCTTTTCTTAGTAAAGAGTTCAAGGGCGCTAATTTTGCGAACCTGTCTCCAGTACTCTCCATAAGGTGCAAAAGCTATATCTATGTAATTATACGACATACGTTTTCGACCAGCAAGTTGAAGTCTATTGCAAAAATCAATATCATGTGTTTTCAAGACTTGTTCGGCAGCTTCAGTAGAGGAGATTACGACTGTTGGTATACGACCGTATTGTATAAACATGACCGGACCATAAAATTTGGATAGTTGTGCGATTGCTTGATGAGGCTGTTTCATAAATTGATGTAAATTACCAATGATTGGAAACTTAGGAGGACCAGGTGGAAAATTGGGTTTGGTTTGACCGCTATAGTTTCTGTTTTTGATTATTGTAATGAGAAAATATAGAGGAATGAGAAGTAAGGTGAGAAGTAGAAGGAAGTTATAAGAAAGAATAATCTCCATGCCAGCAGCCTAAATCAGATTATCTCCTTCCTTGCAAATGGTGGTGTTATAAGAAGATACTAAGGTGAGGTTTCTCGCATATAAATCCTGAAGACTGAGCTGTATACCACTACTAAAATTTTATTGATCAATGGCCACATTTTTTTCGATTTTCACAAAAAAATAATAAAAAGTCACCAAGTTGCCAATTTAAGACCTGTTTAATAATTTGTATGCTTCAGTGTGATGCACTTGGTTCAAGTTTTGTTGGTTTCTTGCATGTTTGTATAATAGATTATTTTTGGCGATGCTCAGCATGTTTTTCAGCCCTCACCTTTAAAATTCTTTCAAGGGTTTTCCATGTATTACGCTGAGAGCACTAAACAAAAGGAGTTTCCACTAATATGTGAAACGCACGCGAGACCCATCTAATTTATAAATTAAAAAAAAAAAAAATGTTCAGCAAATGAGCAAATGATTATTGGGTTGTAGGTACGGAAAACCTACTTGCCACGTGGTCGAACCAGAGCGAACGAAATCACGAAGTAAATCCTAAAGTAAGAGATCGTTTACTAATTAAGAGAAAAAATGTCAGTGACGAGTCAAATCATGTGTCAGAGCTACTTTATTGAATAATAATAGATTTGCGAAGTGACATTCCATCTAAGATCTGCGAAGATGACAACCGGCGAGGTGTTGATCACTTGGACCAGAACATACCTCATGAAGAAAGAGGAGGAACACAAAGTCTGGATTGGTGTACAAGAAATAGGACAGCTGTACCGACAACAACCGAACATATAAGCGAAAAAAAAGTGGGATAACTTTATCGAAAATAGCTTGGGCGAAGTATAAAGTAGAATCATGTGAAATGTGTGATTTCCGGCGAAGTAGCATGAGCTGTAATCCACTATATAGTTTTCCCTATAAATACCTGGCTTGATTGGGGTATACCCAATGAGACAAAATAGGATCATTTTGAAGTAAAAGAGGTTACCCCTTAACCAAATATTTTCAAAATGGCAAAAATGTCCTTTTATAATTAACACTAAAAAACTGATTAGGCTAATTAATTGAGTTTAGATAAAAATTTTGAAAATGAAAATTCAGTAGATTAAACCTTTAATCTGTCTTGTGAGTTCGATTAAGATTAAAAAATTTGGTTTTCAAAAATGTCAAAGGTCGGCAAGGTAGAGGTTTGAATAAGGTGCCGGCTATATATGGCCGGCATGGTCTTTGTTTGAATAAAATGCCAACCAATTTTAGCCGGCAAGGTATTTAAATGAAGAACATGCCGACTTAATTTTTTTTGACACACAGGAGATGGCTGTTGAAAAATATTAGTCGGCAAGGTCTACAAAAAAAAACCCGCCGACTGGTGAAAAATACCCCGCCGGCGGTATAAGTCGGCAAGGTATTTAAATGAAGAACATGCCGACTTTTTTTTTTGACACACAAGAGAGGGCTATTGAAAAATATTAGTCGGCAAGGTCTACAAAAAAACCACGCCGGCTGTTGAGAAAAATACCCCGCCGGCGGTATAGTCGGCAAGGTCTTCAAAAATACCCCGCCATTACTGAAAAAAATTTGATCGTCGCCATGGATGTTATGAAAAGTCGGCAAGATATGCATGTTACGACCTTGCCGACCAAAAACACAGAAATCAAAATTTTTGATTTCCAAACTAACATAACAATAAATCACACAACACAATGATGGGTTTGAGTTTAAACATCATTTATAGTCTTCTTTTCGCTGGTAGAGTCAACAATTTTTTTGGAAAATCAAAGTTGAAAATTTTTATATGGCTTTGGTTGATGGAAGATGAAGATGGAGAAGAAGAAGAGAAGATTAAGAGTTGTTTAATTTTTTTTAATTTTAGGGTTAATGAAATTAAGAAATGAGTTTATTTTTAAGATTTAATTAGTTCAAGAGTATTAAAGTAAAATCACCCTTTTTAATAATGACACATCATGTCCTCTTGAAATTGAGTATACCCCAATCAAGCCAGGTATAAATAGAGAGCATGGTTCACTGAAAAATTTATTGGAATCCACTACATACCTGAAGACTGAGCTGATACCACTACTAAAATTTTATTGATCAATCCAAAATGTCCCGTATTAACTTTAATGAAATGCAAAACACTTGGCAAAGCAGCTTAAAATTTCTGATGAACTCATTCACAAAATCAAGGATATACTACATTAAAATAAAAGTACTCTTGTGTTTCAAAAAGAAGACTTCATTTCCACACTATGTACACATTATATTAAGAGGAACAGCAACAAAAACAAAGGATGACCGCCACAAGGATGAACCAAACCAAACAAATACAAGCTATGGTACATAAAACAGGGAATACGTACATATTCGAACCACACACAAAGCACCAACAGTGATACATCCAAATCATGTCCAAACACACTATAAACAACGACCTTGGATGCATTCGATGACCCAATACTTCACGCATATACCTTAATAGGTACAAGGTATAGAGGATCTTTCATATGAGCAGCAATAGTACCAGCCACTTCCTCCATGTTTGCATCTTCCTTTTTCAACCCATTTGGTAATTCCCAATTGAAACAGTACAACAAATTTGCGAGTGCAAGTTCTATAGTTAAAAGCCCCATGTTAACACCAGGACAACCTCGTCGACCTCCTCCAAAAGGTACGAGTTCGAAACTTTGTTGTCCTGTGAAGTCGAAGGAGCTGTCTACGAACCTGTCTGGGTAAAATGCATCTGGTTTTTCCCAACATGCTGGGTCTCTCCCTATTCCCCATGCGTTTATAAGGACTCTTGTTTTTGGGTATACGTCGTAGCCACCAACTTTACTGTATGTCATACTTTCTCGGGGAAGCAAAAATGGAGCTGGAGGGTGTAGTCGTAAGGTCTCCTTGACTACCATCTTTAGGTATGGGAATTGATCAAGGTCTTTTTCTTCTACCTTGTCTTTGCTTTTACCCACATAGCTTCGAACTTCGTCTTGTACTTTTTTCATTGCTTTAGGATTTTTAATCAGTTCTGCCATTGCCCAATTTATGGTTACAGCTGATGTGTCTACTCCGGCAATAAACAAATTCTGGAAGAAATCAAATAAAACAAGAAAAATATGAAGAAATAATTATAAAAGATTCGTCAATATATATATGAACTGGATCATGTGCATGCCCAGGACATTTATATCATAGAAAATAAAGATGAATTGATGAGAAAAATACTTACAGTAAGAATTGCCTTGATATGATCGTGAGTGAAATGAACTGTACTAGATGGATTGTCCTTCTCAAGTTTGAGCAGAACATCAATGATATCATCGTGCTCGGATTTTTGTCTTGCTGGATCGAGATGTTCGTCGATGACTTGTTGAAAGAATTTATCAAAATCATGGAAACTTTTTTCAGTTGCCCAATATGCTCCGGAGAGTCTGTCAAGAATCCAACCTACCTCAGGGAAGAAACACTACGGGAAAAATCATCATTGACGACACTAGATAAGAGTTGCAGTACCCCTACGACAACTCCATTTCATGCATTGTGGAACGGGGGTATTGTAGAAAGTCCAAGCTTTTCTACAATGGTTGACAAGGGTTGTAAAGGGTGATGTGATTCATGGTTCGACAATATTTTGCCAAAGTTGTGATTCTCTTCGATTTTTTTGAAAGCCTAACACAACTCTTGCTTGTGTTGTAGGACTATTTTACACAACAAAGGATGCGTATCGTAGAAATATGTAACACAACACTTGTATAAGTTGAAGGACTATCTTAGACAACCTAAGATGTGTATTGTAGAAATATGTAACACAACACTTGTATAAGTTGAAGGACTATCTTAGACAACCTAGGATGTGTATTGTAAAAATATGTAACAACTCTTATTACTACTATGAATAAGATTTGCACGACACTTGTTAGAGTTGTAGAACTATGTTGGACAGCACCTAGTTATGTCGTAAAGACATTCTTTTGCAACCTTTGGTTTGTGTAGTTGAAATATGGAACACAACTCTTATTAGAAGTTGTGTGTATATAACAATTTTGAAAAAAAAATTTATAGCTAAAACCGAATTGCCGAAAGTATTTCACATTCACATTAACCTGCTAGTGTAACACATTTACATTCATTCAAATTACCATTTATTATTTATTTAAAAATTAGTATTCATTGTACAATTCATAACTTAATTCATCAGCTAGACACTTAACTTTAGAAAAAATATCCAAGTGTACAAGTCCTAGATAATAGGTTCTAATGTGTCTTGATACAAGTGTAAAGCAAACCGGCAAATCTTGAATCTCCAAAACTGCTTTTTTCCCATATTGGATAGATGCAGTTGGATTCAGATTATATTATCTGAGCAATCATCATTACCAGCGACTTCATCTTTCCTTGGTACTTCCTGCAAATAAACAATGATAGTTTAGATCTCGAGCATTCAAAAAATAATACAGACAATAAGTAAAACAGAGTTATAAATCTGTGTCCAGAAAACTCCTCCCCAACCTAAAAGCCTAAGAGAGACACTGTTTGGATTTCTATGCAACAAAGGCCCTAGGTGTCTATTTATAAGCTTTTTCTACTTGATGAGTTGTGTGGTATTCTGTACAAAATTTATCATTTTACAATAAAGTAAAATTAGTCAACCAGATTCGCTAAAACTAGTAATTAGCTAATAAAAAAATGCATCAAAGAGTTCATATTTAAGAGTAAAAGTTTAAAGGTGTGGGAAAAAATGAGTTGCTTCATGACCTTCATTAACCATTAAACTTAATCATCAAGTGGCAAAAGTGCTGGTCCTATCGGGTGTTTCTTTGGATTAATTTTCTTTAGATGTTTATGCTATAGTTAATGAATATAGTAAGTACGAGCGTGAGAAGAAGAAAGACTAAAAACATGAGACTGAATCAATCACAATCTGGGAAAATACGATTTGTTCATTTGCAATAAACTAATCGTGATTATTAATTCAATTGTTGTTGGATTGATTCCACCCCTAATCACTAAGCTAGGTATATCAGTGGTTGGTATTAGAATGGATATCATTTTCAAATGAAGAAGAACAAAAGAAATAGATATATATGCATATGACAAAGTAAACAGTATATCTAGCTAGTGATGTCCATTGGTTCTATTATTGTCTATCATTTCAACTAGTCATTAAAATTCGGAATTTGAGCACATTGTTGTCCACTCAGAAAACATTCTAAGATAGTACAATAATAAGATGCATAACGAAACTTTCAGATCAAAATAAGATTGGAGCCAAGTTTGGATAAGTAGATGTAAGTAGTTACCTATAGGCAGGATATCCAGACATTTTAGAACACTTAATCAATCCTACGTGCGATAATGTGAAATACTTTCTCGGAACCGTTGGTAGAAGTGGATTGCAGGATGCACTCATTATACTCTCGAACATATCTTCATCGATCCGTCATCTCCAATGCACATGACGTAACTGGGTGGATTCCCACTACTGACCATGCTTGAGAAAAGCTTTTCTACAACCAAACCTTTACTTACTCCCTGCAGGTATATTAACCAAACTTTCTCAGCTCCAAATCTAATGCAAAAGTATGGATAATGCAAACAAGAGATAAGAGAGTGTTATATTACCCGTGGTTTAACTTTAACAATATGTCGGCCCTCTTGACTTCTACTTTGGTTCATTTTCCTTTAACATTTTCTAAATGATCGAGCAGCTCCTTGACCCATCTGTCCTCTCTGTATACAATTGCATCACAGGCTCTGCCATCCTTTTCCAATCAACGTCGGCAAGTAATGTACTAGATACCCACTCTGAACTCTTATTCCATCTGCAACAAGTAAAGCAAATTTATATCTCCTAAATCATTCAAATATCAAGCATACCAAGTCATGTAATAACGAAAATTAAGCATATTATAAAATACATAGACACCTTATAGATGGCGAGCAACCTATGAACTCAGAAACGACAAGCATGCTTGTACGAGGTGAACCTTCCTTCATACCCATAGCTTCATCCAACTCAGGAGTTCCCTGTCTACACACAACATATTTGTATGGGACTAAGTTCATCCCATCCCTCACAAAGATTTACTATGCAACATTCTTTGTCCGGATGCCCTTGTCATTGGAGTGGGTATGGCATCATAAAATTTAGGGTAACACATGGATACCCATTGAACTGCACACCAAAAGTTACACAATCAGATCTAGTTAAATGTACAATTACGCATCAAATCTATACTAAATCAAACGTACAAAGTCTGTGAACAAATTCAAAAGACATACCTCGGGTATTTTAATCGACCTAATAATGGCCCACTGGGACAAACAATGGAGAACTCAATTATCGTCAATCAAACCCATGTTTAACTCGTCGGTTCAAACCCATCTTTGTCACATCCATGACCTAAACTTCATCGAATCAAGCACCATCAGTTCACATATAACCAAATTCAAGAGAAACCCATCTCTCAAAGACCACCGTAACTAGAAAGACTCCTCTGCGTAAGGACTGTCTAGGGGATCGATTATTGTTGCTTGCTAGTGAAACATGTCTTCTATATGACATACCGAAAATAAATTTAGGAAACTACTCGATATGACAGCACGCTTGTAAAATAAATTTAGGAAACTACTTTTCCGCAAAATGCACAAATTAAAGCTTGAAATCAAAAGTCTAGCACCCTATGTACATGCATTTGTAAAAGTGAAGAATAAAAAAAAGAGGTTCCATATTTCAGTCTTTATCAAGAATGTAATCAATTTGAAACGCTATTCATAGACCCTTAAGCTTCACCACCCTCCAAGAAGCTAAACACAATAAAAACCATGCTGAACATAGCTTTGACTCAACCTCCAACAAACTCAACACTATAAAACCATGAGTGAGAAAACTAGCAAGGTTAAACAATTCAATCTGTATCTAGTATTTAATCAATTTAAAACCCCCACTACCATTCTAAACACAATAAAACCCTGCTGAATACATCTTTGCTTCAACTTCCAACGAGCTAAGCACAATAAAACCATGCCAAATATAGCTTCGAGCGAACAATAATCATGTTTAGCTTCAATTGAAGCCATTGGTGACAATAACAACCTAACAACTACAAAATTAAAACACAGATCTTGCTCCATATGAAAAACCCATCCAAAAAATTGCCTTTTTTCTCACCTAAACCTTGAAAATCCTCAAATTTAATAGATTACACAACTCAATAACATAAACCATGATACCTGTAACATCATAAGCTGGTTGCTGCTGTTGAGGACTTGGTGGTGCCGTGGTGGTGGTGGTGGTAATGGGTTATTAAGATTATGATTCATCAAATGCCAAATGCCTTGATTTCTGTCCATTCAACACCATTATGAACCAAGAAGCTCCACACTTCTCAGATTTGTCTTCATGTTCACCTGCAGCACCACACTTCTATCAAAACTGCATTCCTCCATTCAATTCATTGCTTAGCATTCGATTCACTACCACCAATCTCCTGCAACTGACCCATGACAATCAACATCAAAACCAATTTGAATCAAGGCTCAATCTTAACACCATCAACAGCATCACTGCCTCAATCTCATTGCAGCACCAACAACTCAATCTTCTCTTGTTCTGTGTATTCTTCAAATCCAACACAAACCCATTGTTTACAGACCTGATTAATCTCCAATCGAACCCCTTATTTCTTCTTTGATTCTCTCTTCAATTCCATCTTCTCAACTTATCACTGGTAACATCAAACCCAAATTAGACTGGAACCCATCTTTGTTCTTTCCTTCGGACTGCAAAAATAATTTTCCTTCTTCATTTCTCCAATCTCGTTTCCTCCCTGATTCTCTCAATTTCCGTTAACAGCAGCAGCCATACCTCCTCCATTATTACTGACCTTCAACAATTCGCACTCAACCCATCTTCAATTTCATCTCCGATTCAACCTCAATCACCTCCTGCCTCTTAGATTCAAACCCTATCTTCAATTTCAATTTCATATTCTAAGATAATCATCTAAATCTTCAAACTCTTAGATTCTTCCATGATTCGTTATCTTTCCTTCTTGAGTTCGAAAACCCCTTTCCTAACATTCATCTACTCCGAAAAATTCCTCTGTTTCTCTTCACAATTCCACTTCTATATCACCAGATTCAAAATTATTTCAAACGCCTGTTGTAAACTTGAATCCGTTAAAACCCATCTTTTTATTCTTGAAATCGAGCTCATCTTCTTCCTCAATAAAAAACTGGTTTCAAATCAAACCCATCTTCAATATACCACCATCTTTGTCACTGCCAACATCAACCACCGATCACTTCTACAAACTGATTCTCGGCTTCAAACCCTAACTCTCTCTCGATCTGTAATTTGCAGCACCAATCATCTTCCATCACCATAAAAATCAAACCCATCTTCAATTCTTTCTCAATCATCCATGGCTGCAACTCGGTTCAATTTCATCACATGAAAACTCATTCAGTAGATCTGGTGAATGAAGGAGGATGAGGGAAGAAGATAGCCGCAGCTAGAGAAAGAAAAAGAAAAAAGAAAGAAAAAGAAGATAGCCGCAGCTAGAGAAAGAAAAAGAAAAGAGAATTTTGGACGGTGGATAAAGAAGGTAAAGAAGGTCATACAGATTGAATAAATATCTGGATGGCGTAGGTTTAGTTTGGTAGCCTCATACGGATCAAGAAGAATTTGTGTTTTCTTTGTGTTTTTGTGTTTCTCTTTGTGCTAGTTCAAACTCGTGTATTCGATTTTATTATCAACTTTCGATATGAAAAAAATCCAAAAAATATATCTATAAATTTAAGATATTATTATCGACTTTCAATTATAAAAAAAATTGCAAAAATATATGGGAATGAAGCAGAAAAAATAAGAAAGTGTGTTTTCTTTGTGCTTTCTCGTTGTGCTTTTATGCTTTCTCTTTGTGCTTCTGGTTTGTATTTCAACTAGTGACATAGGTGATGAAGCAATTTTGACTAGTCATACAGTTCATGAACTTCAAATGTGGTATAACGACGTACAAAATATGAACCAAGAAGCTTCGTGTGGGCTCTGACTTCAAACTTAGAAGGATACATCATCGAAATCGATAAATATGAAGCTCAGTGTCGATTGAAACTTCAAATATGGTATATCATCATACAAACTATGAACCAAGAAGCTCCGGATGGGTTCTGACTTCAAACTTATCAGGATACATCATCGAAATCGATAAGTATGAAGCTCAATGTCGATTTGAACTTCAAATGTGGTGTAACGACATACAAACTATGAACCAAGTCTATGGATACCATTATCACTTCAAACTTAGGAGGATACATCATCAAAATCGATAAATATGAAGCTCAATATCGATTCGAACTTCAAATTCAATATAATGACATATATTCTATGAACCACGAAGCTCTTAGAGGGTTCTGACTTTAAACTTAGCATGATACATCATTGAAATCGATGAATATGAATCTCGATGTCGATTCGAACTTTAAATTCGGTATAACGACTTACAAACTATGAACTAAGAATCTTTGAGAGGGTTCTGACTTCAAACTTAGCATGATACATCATCAAAATCGATAAATATGAAGTTCGATGTCGATTCTGACGACTTCGAGAAGGAAAGTGGCTCCGATCTCGAAACTTTACCGCGAGATGACTACTATAAGTCTGAAACTTCGTAAGAATGATAAATCCAACCATTCATAGGTAAGAATCATCGAAATATTCTCTAAAACCTTAAACAAACCCTTTTCTCGCAACTTTGAGAAAGAAAGTGGCTCCGAGCTCGAAACCTAACCGCGAGTTGACTACTATAAGTCGAAAACTTCGTAAAAACGATGAATCCAACCACTCATAGGTAAGATTCTATCGAAATATTCTCTGAAACCTTAAACAAAGACTTTTCTGGCGACTTCGAGAAAGAAAGTGGCTCCGAGCTCGAAACCTAACAGCGAGTTGACTACTATAAGTTGGAAACTTCGTAAGAACGAGGAATCCAACCATTCTTAGGTAATATTCCATGGAATATTCTCTGAAACCTTAAACAAACCCTTTTCTGGCGACTTCAAGAAAGAAAGTGGCTCCGAGCTCGAAACCTAACAACGAGTTGACTACTATAAGTTGGAAACTTCGTAAGAACGAGGAATCCAGCCATTCATAGGTAATATTCCATGGAATATTCTCTGAAACCTTAAACAAACCCTTTTCTGGCGATTTCGAGAAAGAAAGTGGCTTCGAGCTTGAAACCTGGCCACGAGTTGACTACTATAAGTCGGAAAGAAAATGGCTCCGAGATCGAAACCTGGCCAGGAGCGGACTACTATAAGTCTGAAAGTTCGCAAAAACGATGAATCCAACCATTTACGGGTAAGATTCCATGGGAATATTCTCAGAAACCTTAAACACACACAAATTCATCAACTTCGAGAAATAAACTGGCTCTGAGATCGAAACCTGGCCAGGAGCGGACTACTATAAGTCTGAGAGTTCACAAAAACGATGAATCCAACCATTTACGGGTAAGATTACATGGGAATATTCTCAGAAAACTTAAAGACATACAAATTCATCAACTTCGAGAAAGAAACTGGCTCCGAGATCGAAACCTGTCCAGGAGTGGACTACTATAACTCTGAGATTCGCAAAAACAATGAACGAGTAATATTTCATGGGAATATTCTCAGAAACCTTAAAAACACACAAATTCGTCAACTTCGAGAAAGAAACTGGCTCCGAGATCGAAATCTAGCCAGGAGTGGACTACTACAAGTCTGAGCGTTCGCGAAAACGACGAATCCAACCAGTTACGGGTAAGATTCCATGGGAATATTCTATGAAACCTTAAACACACACAAATTCATCAACTTCGAGAAAGAAACTGGCTCCGAGATCGAAACCTGGCCAAGAGTGAGTTGACTATAAGTCCGAGAGTTCGCAAAAACGATGAATCCAACCATTTACGGGTAAGATTCCATGGGAATATTCTCAGAAACCTTAAACACACACAAATTCATTAACTTCGAGAAAGAAACCGGCTCCGAGATCGAAGCCGAGCCAGGAGCGGACTACTATATAAGTCTGAAAGTTCGCAAAAACGATGAATCCAACCATTTACGGGTAAGATTCCATGAAATATTCTCAGAAACCTTACTCGTAAGAATGATGAATCCAACCATTTACGGGTAAGATTCCATGGGAATATTCTCAATGTTGATTCGAACTTCAAATGTGGTATAATGGCATACAGACTATGAACGGTGAAGCTCTTGGAGGGTCCTGACTTCAAACCTAGCATGATACATCATTGAATTCGATAAATAAACTCAATGTTATTCGAACTTTGAATGTGGTATACCGCATACCAACTATGAACCTTGAAGCTCCGGATGGGTTCTGACTTCAAACTTAACCTCTAAGTCAGAAACTTGGTAAGAACGACAAATTCATTCATTTACAGGTAAGATTCCTTCGAGATATTATACAAAACCTTAAAAAAAAAAAACCCTATTTCTGGATATTGTATGCGTACCAGGATCCGAGATCGAAACCTGGCCGCGAGTTGACTATTATAAGTCAGAAACTTGGTAAGAACGACGAATTCATCCATTTAGTGTAAGATTCCTTGGAGATATTCTACGAAACCTTAAAAAACCATATTTATGCATATATGTATGCGTACTGAGAATCGAGATCGAAACCTGGCCGTGAGTTTACTACTCTAAGTCGAAACTTGGTAAGAACGAATAAACCATCCATTTACATGTGTAAGATTCCTTCGAAATATTCTACGAAACCTTTAAAAAACCTATTTCTCGCATATTGTATGCATACCAGGCTCCGAGATCGAGACCTGGCCGCGAGTTGACTACTATAAGTCAGAAACTTGGTAAGAACGACGAATTCATCCATTTACAGGTAAGCTTCCTTGGAGATATTCTACGAAACCTTAAAAAAACCCTATTTCTGCATATTGTATGCGTACCAGGATCCGAGATCGAAACCTGGCCGCGATTTGACTACTCTAAGTCAGAAACTTGGTAAGAATGACGAATCCATCCATATACAGGTAAGTTACCTTCGAGATATTCTACGAAACCTTAAAAAAAAACCTATTTCTGCATATTGTATGCACACCAGGCTCCGAGATCGAGACCTGGCCGCGAGTTGACTACTATGAGTCAGAAACTTGGTAAGAACGACGAATTCATCTATTTACAGGTAAGATTCCTTGGAGATATTCTACGAAACCTTAAAAACCCTATTTCGCATATTGTATGCGTACTAGATCCGAGATCGAAACTCGCCGCGAGTTGACTACTCTAAGTCGAAACTTGGTAAGAATGACGAATCCATCTATATACAGTAAGATTTCTTCGAGATATTCTACGAAACCTTAAACAAACCCCTTTTATGCATAAATGTATGCATACCAGGCTCGAGATCGAAACCTGGCCGCGAGTTGACTACTCTAAGTCGAAACTTGGTAAGAACGAAGAAACCATCCATTTACATGTGTAAGATTCCTTCGAAATATTCTACGAAACCTTAAACAAACCTTATTTCGCATATTGTATGCATACTGTGCTCGTAGATCGAAACTGAGGGAGTTGACTACTCTAAGTCGAAACTTGCAAGGAAACCATCCATTTACAGGTAAGATTCCTTCGAAACCTTAAACAAACCTTATTTTGTATATTGTATGCATACCGGGCTCCAAGATCGAAACCACGGCCGCGAGTTGACTACTCTAAGTCAAAAACTTGGTAAAATGACGAATCCATCCATTTACATGTAAGATTCCTTCGGTATATTTTACGAAACCTTAAACAAACCTTACTTCTGCATATTCTATGTATAAAATGCTCCGAGATCGAAACCTGGCCGCGAGTTGACTACTCTAAGTCAGAAACTAGGTAAGAACGACGAATCCATCCATTACATGTAAGATTCCTTCGAGATATTATACGAAACCTTAAACAAACCTTATTTATGCATATTCTATGCATACCATGCTCCGAGATCGAAACCTAGCCGCGAGTTGACTACTCTAAATCAGAAACTTGGTAAGAACGACGAATCCATCCATTTACAGGTAAGAAATATATCAGAATTGAACATCCCAGGTTCGAAGATTACCATAGTTAAAATGACCATATTACCCTTACTAGAAATAAAGGTAATAAATATTACGGAGATTGTGAAAATTACTAAACTATCCTTATCTGAAATAAGTAAAGTAAATATTACAAATAGTGAAAATGATCATATTACCCTTCATGGAAATTTGTGCAATAAATATTATGGAGATTGTGAAAGTGACCGACTACCCTTATCGAAAAAAAGTAAAGTAAATATTCTTTGCTTGTGAAAATGACCATATTACCCTTCTTGGAAATTAATGCAATAAATATTATGAAGACTATGAAAATGAACATACCACGCTTTATCGGAAAATAAGTAAACTAAATATTATAAATTGTTAAAATCACCATATTACCCTTACTAGAAATAAAGGTAATAAATATTATGGAGATCGTGAAAATTACCAGACTACCCTTATCTAAAGTGAGTAAAGTAAATATTACAGATAGTGAAAAATGTATGTAATTATTTACAGAGAAGGCGTGTATGTGATTGTTTACAGAGAAGGCTTCGTGTTATTTACGCTCGATCCACCTGAGCATTATTTTTGAGCATTACATTTTGTTTTACAACTCTTATGAAGGGTTGTCATAAAGTTAGTGTATTAAAGAACCACAAACTTGACAGAACATATAATAGTGTAGGTATGGTTAGTGGTGTAGACTTCCATACAGATGTTGAGGATCAAATCCCCCATCCGCATTTCTTCTAATGTTCTATATTTTTACTTCAACAACACTTATAATTGTTGTTATACATTTTTATTAAAAAAGAAAAAAAAGCCAAAACTTGTGAAACGGTAAGGATGGTTGATGAGTTAGAAGTCCATGCAATAGATTCATGTTCGAATCTCCCTATAAACTCATTTTTTTCCAACATTATATATTTTTACTTCAACAACACTTATAAGTGTTGTTGTAGGTTTCTATTTAAAAAAAAAAAAAAAAAAAAACCAAACTTGTGAACCGAAAAGGTGGTTGATGAGCTAGACTTCCATGCAGTAGATTCATGTTCGAATCTCCCCTCTAACATTTTTTTCATTATCATATTTTTGTGTCCTTCAACAACACTTGTCAGAATTGTGATAGGCTAAGTTACTATATATATGGAACAAAGTTGTCATAGTTAAATGTTGTCACAACTGTTTTGCTTAAGGAGTTGTCGTTTGTTTTTAGCGCAACCCCTTGTTTCCTAAGGGTTGGCAAGATGATATACGACAACTCTTCCTTTGAAATGGTTGTAAAACATATGACTTTCTACGATGTTTAGAAAAGTGTTGTAAATCTCCAGTTGTAGATGTATATTTTTCCCGTAGTGAAATTAGACGCGCGCATATAACCCAAAGCAGCCATGGCTTCGTATATAATTTCTTTTAGTCTACCATTTTCATATTTCTCTCCTTTTTGGAGCCTCTTACCAAAGGCTATCCTTGAAATAATTTTGTCAGATAAACTTAAGGATTTTTCAAAAAGATCAATAGGAGCAGAAGCAGATGAAGTAGCAGAGATAGATTTGATCATATCTGCAACTTCTTCTTCTCGAACTGCCGAAAAGGATTGCACTCTCGTCATACTTAGCAATTCATGAACACTTACTTTTCGAACCTCTTTCCAATACTCACCGTAAGGTGCAAAAGCAATATCTAAGTTCAAAAGCAAAAGCAATATCTAAGTGCAAAAGCAAAAGCAATATCTAAGTTATTATACGTAAGACGTTTTGGACGAACCAAATCAGGTCTAGTACAAAACTCAAGATCATGTGTTTTCAAGATTTGTTTTGCAGCTTCAGCTGAGTTGATTATGAGAGTGGGTATGCGGCCGAGCTGTAGAAGCATAACCGGACCGTATTTTTGAGATAGGTTATGAAGTGAACGATGAGGGTGTGAGCCAAGTTGATGGAAGTTACCAAGGATAGGTATCTTAGGAGGACTAGGAGGAAAGTTGGGTTTTTCTACACTAACATTTTTCTTGCCTTTAGATGTATTGAGAAAGTATAGAGCAGGAAGCAGAATAAGAGGAAGCAATAGCAAAAGAGAGTTACAAGGAAGAAATTCCATATTGAAGTAAGGTAGAGACATTTGCTGGTGTTGTGGTCAATGGTGTATGGTGTTAGTATCCTTATATAGAGATGGGTGTGAGATTTAGAGTGAGTGAGTGAGTGAGGTACTGAGAGAGTTTAGAATCTTTTAGATTATTAGATTTTACTTTAGATAAATTATATGTGAATGGGGTCTAATTTCCATATAATGTAAATGTATGATGATTATGTTGTTTATATAATAAGAAAAGGTGTGTCGGTTGGATGAGAATGCATAATTACATTCTTAATAATAGAGTAGTAATCGAGTGTAAAAATGGACATGCTGTTTATTTTGCTAACCCAACTAGCTCGTTTAAAAATGGACATGCTGTTTATTACATTTGTATATGATTATTACATTTCTGACTCAAAATTTATTATATAGTAAGATTATAAGGGGCGGAGCTAGCCCATTGCAAGGGTATGCACTTGCGCCCCTGCCCAGCTGGCTTCAAAGCCTACTTTAGGTCAAATAGGGAAAAAAAAACTTTATATCCCAGCCTAATCTGGGTATATTAATTAAATACCCCAAGTTTTGACACCCACCAAATATACCCTTATACAAAAATAAAATACCCTATCATTTAAAAACCTTATCCATTTAAAAATAGATTACCTTAATACCCTCACTCATTTCAAAATACAACAAATTTCTTTCTCTACCATTGTACGAGCGCCACCACCACCACCACTATTAGCACCACCACATATCCACCACTTCCAACATTCAATTACCATTCCACCACCACCACTCAACGAACACCACCTACTAACCGCCACCACCACTCCACCATCGGAACACCACCACTGGAACACCACCACGCCACCACCGCCGCCGCCACCACCGGTTGTGTCAACAACCAAAGTTGATCCAAAAGAAATATCAGAAAATAAGAATAAAAAATATGGTATCAACAACCAAAGTTGATCCCCAAAATATGGTGTCAACAACCGAAGTTGATCCAAAAAACAAAAACAAAAATAAGAAAATGAAAATGAAAATAATAATATGGTGTCAACAACCGAAGTTGATCCCAAAAGCAAAAATCATAAAAAAAAAACATAATGGTGTCAACAACCGAAGTTCCCAAAACAAAAATCAGAAAATAAAATAATAGATAATATAATGTCAACAACCGAAGTTGATCCCCAAAATCAAAAATTCATAAAATGTTCAGATTATTTATGGTATCAACAACCAATGTTGATCCCAAAATATGGTATCAACAACCAAAGTTGACCCCAAAATATGGTATCAACAACCAATGTTGATCCCAAAAAATTGATGTACTAAAATTAGTGAACCTGACGTGAATCGAACACGCATTTTTCCTGACATGGAATGGTTGAAAGTACCATTGCACCACATGATCAGTTCATTTCACACTATTCAAGGAAATAAAATTACTAAACCAAAATACCAAAAGTACAATTATGACTTAACAAATTACTGTACTAATTATTAGGAGAATGTAGTATTTAACAAACCATAAATTGTTGCTTTTTCTGGCAAAATAACATCATCACCATTGCCATTAAATACTCGCCAAGAGACTCAAGACTGCTCCATACAACTACTACTAGTACTACAACACCAACAGAAATTGCTAATGTTATTATACCCATTTTCTCATCCACATAAAACGATACTTGTGGTATACCTCCTCTGTATGAAAATTCAGTTTCACTTTCACCAACTCAACAAGAAGTACAGCAACAAAAACTCAATGACTTCTCTCAAGTACCACTGCAGCAACAAAAACAAGTATTGCCCAACAATGAAGATGTATTATGATATATATGGATTATTACCCCCACCACCACAACAGACACAAAAAAACCAACAAAAATATACAAAAGTAGCTGGTAGTCCCTCCATTTTGTGTCCCTATATGTCCTAAAGATGCAAGCATTTTCGTTCCTATGTACAATCCAACGGCCTCGTACAATGTCAATCCCACATAAACTAAAATCTAACAATGTTATACTTGCAATGCAGACAAAACCCAATATAATGTTGAACATGTTTCCCTACGATTCTGTTTCCAGGATTTCAAGGAAGTTAAAGTTATATTATTGTATAGCTCAAAAAATTCTAGCAACATCTAATTAAACATAAAAGGAAACCTCGTAACAATTTATATCAAATGAATTAAAAACGGATCAATACACTAATGAATATATACGAATCACCTCAAGTGGATTTTTCAATTCCACTATATCCACCGTCTTCTCTACCGCCATCACCACTATATCCACCGTTTTCTTGTCTCCAACCACCATATCCACCTCCTACCATCAAAGTTTCTTATCTACGGTTCAAACAGATGAAATCATTACCAAATCCTAAAATATCTGAATCAAAAAAATGCAAACTAAATTTATACTCATATATATCGATCTTTACCTTTGATTTTGAATCTTCAAACTTTTGTTGTTGAAGAAGACAGTTAATTCGTTTAAAATACGATTTGTATACCCTAATTTTTCAGCTTTTTTTTTTTCCTTAGAATTTTCCCCCTCTAAATTGATCTTGTTGATGTTCTAACACAATCAACAACTCAATTTTAGGTTTGATTTTGCACGATTTTCATTTAGTTTTTTCTGGATCTGGTTTCTCTTCGTATGCAACCACCGCACAGAGAGAGAGAAACCAAAAACATAAATGAAAACAATGGCTGAATTATATGTCGTGTTATTATGTAGGGGTATATCAGTAATCTACAATCTACGGATTTCACTGTAAGGGTATTATTATTTTTGGTAAGGGTATTTTTGAAGGCCATCAGAAGGAAGGGTATTTATAATATTCCCACGCCTAATTTTGTTTTTTTTGCACCCTTAAAAAAATTTTTGCACCCCTGGCTCCGCCACCTAAAAAACTTGCGACGGCAGCTGGTTTTGCCCAGCTGGAGCACGTCATATATAAAAATGTACTCCGGAGTTAGATGTATGAGCCATATGTATCAAAGGGATTGAGCCTCGAATCTGACACCAAAATTTTTTAAAAAAATAAACTATATGTAAGTTAGAGATACTAGATTTGTGCCCGTGCTACGCACCGGGCATATTTTTCTGCTCTTTTTAATTTGGAGTTCACCCCCCTCCCCGTCGCGATGTATTTTTGATTTGGTGAGCGCGGGCCTTCGCCCCGCCCCGTGATAATGTATTTTTGATTTTGTGTGCGTGGGGCCACCCCCGTGGCGATTCATTTTTGACTTGGTGTGCGCGTGGCTTCGGCCCACCCGTGGAAATGTATTTTTGATTTGGTGTGCAATGTATTTTTTATTTGGTGCGCGGGGCAAATACATTGAATAAGCGGAGGATATGCGCACATTTTGTTATTTTTTCCTTTTATTTTGAAAAAAATATTGATTTTTTTCCTTTATATATTAAGAAAAAATTGTCGAATATGTAATTTCCAAGTTGAATTTGGACTTCCATAAAACCCTAAACACGGTAAGTTATGTTTTCTTTAAGTTTGTAATTTTTAAACCAATCATACGTTGCCAAGTGTCCTCACCTAAATATTGTCACTCCATGAATTCCAAATTGTATTTGGTTTTTTTTTTTTTAATCTTTTTCGTATTCTTTTTAAACCATTTATATGTTGCCAAGTGACCTCACCAAAACGTTCGTTTCACAAAACTCAAAAAAGACCTATTTCGACCAATAGAAAGCGAGGCTTTCCTCAACATTCAATGTGGGAGCTTTATTTGTCTAGGCCTTTAAGTCTTTAGATTCCTCCAGAGCACGTACAGAGCTTTAAGCTTCACAGTAATGAGATATGGCCGTCTCAAATTAGCGCCAGTAGCTAATTTAATCCATAAAATTATTACCTTACCAAATTGGCTTGATGAATTAATATTAGCGCAAGTAG
Source organism: Papaver armeniacum (assembly GCA_023531295.1). Taxonomy (NCBI): domain Eukaryota; kingdom Viridiplantae; phylum Streptophyta; class Magnoliopsida; order Ranunculales; family Papaveraceae; genus Papaver; species Papaver armeniacum. The sequence continues at coordinate 102,377 of JAJJWW010015367.1, forward strand.
CTAAGATCTGAATTTAATCTGTAAAATTATAATCTTTACCAAATTAGCTTGAGGAATATTTGCACTCCTGGATGACACAAGGGTTAGGTATTTGGCTGACATAAGGGCTAGGTATGCTGAGCAGCCCGAGACAATTGCACAAAGATGTAAGGAATAAAACAAAAAGGACTCGCACTAAAAATTTGTCATTGATTACATATTTCAACTCTTAAAATGGCAACTTGGTCATGATTTACTTTTTAAAAACTGCAACTTGGTGACAGTGATTACTCATTACACGGGGGTTTATAAACTTATAATAAGCACATGAAATTGTGGCATTAATCACTAAAGCTAACATCTCTTTTTCTTTTCTTTTTTTGATCCGAAAAAAAAATTGTATTAAGAAGTAAAATAAAATCCTGGCACTTTTAGGGGCGACCCCAAAAAAATTAGGGGCGACTTTTTTATTCCCAACCCATATACACCGTTAAGGGATGTCCAAAACGCGAGAATACGTTAATGCCCTTACACAATCGGAAGCTATTATGTGCCCGATTATTATACATTAATCGGAAGTTTAGTAGCTATATTATACTACCGATTATATCGATTTTGTGCCAAGCGCGTATCCGCTTCTATAACAATCTAAGGAAAATAACTCACTAGACTACGATTATAGTAGCTCCTAAATTCCCAAAATTGATGATTTCACAAGAAAGAAATTTGGGCAACTGTATAATCGGGAAGTCTTATTAACTACCGATTATTCTAGTTCCCAAATTCAAAAAAATGACAATTTCGCAAAACTAAATTTGGGGTAATCGTAGAATCCAGAGGTTATTAGCTACCGATTAATATAGTTCCCAAATTCGAAAAAATGACATTTCGCAAAACAAATTTGGGGTAACTCGTATAATCGGAAGTCTTATTAACTACCGATTATTCTAGTTCCCAAATTCAAAAAAAATGACATTTCGAAAACAAAATTTGGGTAAATCGTATAATCTGGCAATAATACTTCATTTGACTTCCGATTATACATATGCCCCAACAAAATAAAGCCGTTGGAACTCTAAACTCTATATAAGGATTGTATCCTTTTACTCTCTATGGAACACAAATACCTTTAAACCCGCTCCAACATCATCTTCAACATAATGGCCCAACCATTCATTAATCCTACTGTAACAGTTCACGATCGAAGAAGATTTATCTTTATGTAGGCGCTATGTTCAATTCTATCCGAGACGAGGAGAGAAGAACGTAGGCAAGGAGGCATAATGAGTATGAGTTATTTGGGGAAAATTCACTTAAAATTCTCATGGTTGACACCGTAACCCAAACAACCACACCAACCGATCTTTCCTTTCGCCGAGTTGATTCAATAAATGGACACGTCCAAGAATTCGTCCATTTAACTTATCTTGTGAATCAATATCGATTGAGGGGTGAAACCAATGATGACGCATACAAACGATCTCTGGGAATGGCGTGAGATGGAAAGATCAAGCTGGGCATGAAGCTCATTTTAGAATCCTTAGGGCGATGGAGATTTAATCCGTTTAGGACTTGTCCCAACACGTCCACGACACTAATCACAATACCTTGTAATAGAATTGAGGGAGTTCAATGTAAAATTATGATGATGTGTAGGTGATATTGTTATGAATTTCAAAATATTTATGAAAATCTAAGTTTTAATTATTGATCTAACTACCGATTATACTCCAACGGCTAGTTCGTTCAAAAGAAACTAGCCGTGCCTCGAAAACCACACAAAATCCAGATAATACATATTGAGAAACCTCCGATTATACTACTCTCTAATGAAACCGAGAACTCATGACAAACAACCTATAATCGGAAGTATATAACAATACATGTTTACCGATTACTCATAATCGGTGCTTTGTTCAAACATTTACTACCGATTGTGTAATAATTGTACGTAATTTCAAAGATGGCTTTGTAAAAGTACGCATCAACGGCCATATTTCAAAAAAAAAAAAAGAGACGTTGGGACTCTCATCTATATAAGGAGGGTAAACTCTTCTTATTTATGCACCAAACAAACATATATAGCATCGTATATTCTACAAATAGATTTTCCATCGTCTACTCTTGTGAATTCATTCTATATCTCAACTTACAAGCATGGCAACGTTTGACGCAGATGAAGATTTGGTCCAGTGAAAACATGGTATCGTGAAACAAGACGTGAAGATGTCATAAAGGTGTGAAGGTTAACACCCGAAGTCTTTGGGCGAGGGTATATAGCCAATTTGTGCGAGAGTATGGAAATCCAAAGCAAAGATCACTCCAACAAGTTCATGATCGTTTCCGACTTGTCCAAAAAAGGGGTAAATGATTACATAACGATACAAAAGAGGATGTTTAACACTAGCCACTTAAGCTTGTCTTCCAACAATTTGTAAGTATAACGCCGGTGTTTAATCTTTCTTACCAAAACGAAGTTGACATTTTTTGTTTGTTTATATAGGAGACACTCAGAAAAAGATGATTTTTAGTGGAAAAGGGTGAAGAATTCACTTATGATGAAGTTATGAATTCTCAAGTCCGTAGTAAAAGATAAATGTTTTTCTCGCCGGTTACAATCGGAAGTTATTATTTTATATTGTCTACCGATTCTGGAAGATTTTCACCTATTTTTTCGTAATTTGGTGACAATCGAAGTTTATGCAAGATGTTGTCTACCGATTCTGGGAAGATTTTCACCTTTTTGTCGACTATGGTGACAATCGGAAGTTTATTCAATATGTTGTCTACCGATCTGGGAAAATTTACAGTTTATTTTTGTCGAGTATGGTGACAATCGGATGCTTATATAATATGTAATCTACCGATTCTGGGAAAAAAATTTCGCTTGTTTTATCGCCCTTTTAATCGAAGATAAGTTCAAAAGTTAATAACCGATTATAATATTGATTGAGTCTCACATAAAGTCGTATAATCGCTGATATATTAAAAATATAACTACCGATTATAGCTTAGACTTCACAAACATTTTCCACAAAATTCCAAAAAAATATGTACAAATAGGGCTTTCCAAAATACATCTTTCAAACATAACAATCATTGATCTTCATCATCGAGGGAACCAATTCCGTAGGGCCTTCCGGGAAATCCACCTTTCATGACGCGATCCCAATCCAACATGTTGGTCTCATATTGTTTCAACCAATCACAATGATCGCTGGGGAAGTAATCGCCAAACCAAACAACGAGGTAATGGGCAACCCTCTTACTCTTAAACCGATAAAATGCATCTCATTCACAAATGCCATAACAATTCTTCTATCTTTAACCGATTGATCGTGAAACCGTCCTGTAGGGTAAACGTATTAGAATGTCCATACCTAGGGAGGAACAAAGAAATGTACCACGCAATTCAAAGCGTCCGCTAAGAGATATCCACATTTAGGCATTGTCATCCAATACTTGATCCGACATGTCTTTCAACTTTCTTGCACTTTACACGCGCAACAAAGTCTTTGAACTCTAGTTCTTTGTCTGCCTATCTCCTTCCTTCATCATCTCCATATAGAAACTTGTCCTTTATTAGTTGTACCGCCATCTTAGTTCTTAAATTTTGCCATTGGGTGACATCTTCGTTCACCGCCCTCCAAAGTAACCAATTTGTTCCGAGGCGACGTGAAACCCGCAATTGCCATCCCCATCAACCCCGTCGGTGGGACAAAACAAATGGAACAATGAGTGAGGGAGTTGTTTCATATACTTCTATAATCGTATACCTTGATCGTGCTGGTCTTCCATGAAAATCCCTAGACAACGAAGAGTACCATACTTCTTATAGTCACCATTTTCGTTGAATGTGTTTGTATGAGTCGCTCATTTGATCAATAACTACGGAGCTAGTTTGGGTCTCTACTAACACAACTTGTTCCACCGCATCGACTTGACTTACTTTAAAAGGCTTCTTAGAGAGTTTTGGACTTCCATTTTGATCTTTTCTGACGACCTCTTTTCTTTGGTTGCGGCTCATCTTCACCCGGCTTCTCAACGCTCATGCCGACACAATATTCTTTATTAGACAAATGATCCTTTAATTCTTTTCTTTCAATGGTCCTCGACACTCCGGTGTTTGGCCTACCCGCCCCTTTATGCTTAATAGGTTCATCAACCCTTTAAACGAGGGTGAAGAGCTTGTTCCAAATCATGCATCAATATTTGCTTCTTGGCGCCATTTGTTGTAGATAACGCCTTATTCTTTTTGCACACAATTCCGACTCCATGAACGACGGACCATTGACTACGGGTGTGCTTGAGTGAAATTTAATTGTTTCCAAAATGGATGAATATCATTGATGTCAATCACATCGACGTACTCCACCCATTTTATGACGACATGGGAGACCAATACCTATCATATCCTTGCAAACACAAACCGTATTCTCGCTATCGTTAGCTTTATACAACTTTTCAATTGTTCTATCATGTGATTTATTGCCCAACGTGAAACTTTATGAACAATGCCCCTAGAAGCAATCTTTCCCTTCGTGTTCCGTAGGGAATTTATGTACACTAAATTGCATAGAAGCCTTAATCTTTATGAGATCACGATTGGTGAATTCATGGATTGCTTCTTGATCGACACAACTCCATTTTGACTACCTAGAAGTATTTTCTTTAATCGGCCATGAGACCCTCCGCAATGCTTGTCGCCTCGTTTCTGAAGTTATGATATTCATATGTCCATGCATACACAAACCTCTCCTTAATCGCAACCATTGTGTTTTACAATACCAACGGGGTTTTGGGTAGTCCTTGTAATATTCTTCCTCAAATTTCTTCTGCTCAGAAATTTCTCGGTCATTGACCAAACGATCTTGTCCCATGCTTTCATGAACGATCTCCAAATTATCCCATCCTCCTTCCATTTTTCATCAAATAACCTCTTCTCTTCTTTCCTCTCTGTTCTTCCTCTGTTAATTTACTAATGCGCTCATCCCTTCCTTCAACCTCTTGGTACCCTTCCTTGGTTTTTTAGCTTGAAATGGCTGGGGCAATTTGTGTTCGAGGTTGCATTGAATGTGCCACTGTACACGGCAAGTTTCTAAGCCTGTGAAACACTACCGCTATTGCATGCATTAAGGCTTGATCGTTATCCGTTACAATAACCCTTGAAAATCATCCCCATTGTAAATGGACCTCAGCGTCTCCAGATCCAAATAAAACTCACGTTGTTCTCATGATCCATTAAACCCCATGCAATCGTGAAACGTGTTTTTGTCCGAAGTGTGACAAGCAATGTTCAACAACGGCATGTTATATTTGTTTGTCTTGTAAGTGGCATCTATCAACACAATTTGATGAAAACACCGAGCCAATTTTTTTATCATTTTCGGATGTGCCAAGAAAATACGACCACTTTACCATCCTTTTCTTCCGCTCTCAACGTGTAGTCGTGTAACCTTATATAACCACTCCGGCGATTGTTGCATGACCATTCTACCATCCCATTCGTCCTTTTGATCGTAGCTAGGGCCGACTTAATTGTAGATAAAGAAGACAAGTTGTCGGGGTCGTCCGCCTTATTTTACTTAAGATCGCACCCGCCTTTGGATACGCATAGACTCACCGTCTCCATTTCATGTGGTTTTAACTTCGCAACCATTACATGTCCAATAAGAGTATCCGATCATCGTGGTTGTGACAACCATTAGCAACTTTAGACATTTTCCAATCTTTACTTTCCTTACCATCGGGCTTATAGAAGATAATCTTAAATGGGCATCCAATCTTCTTCGTATGAGTTCGGTACTTCTTCCTCTCCGTCTTCCTTACATACTTATTATTCTTTCCCTCGTGACTCTTCTTCCCCACCTCGCTCACATACCATTTCAAACCGAATATTCTAACGCAACGGCTCAACTACCACGCACATCTTCTCTTTTGCCTTGTTCATGCCATTCCTTGGCCTCCTTCTTACTTCCAAATATCTAAATGGGCATATTACAAAACAAAATAATAAGCATAACCATCTAACATACACGATTGGAAAAAGAAAAGATAATTCATGACCTTACCAAATCGTTTGCATAGTGTAGGAAGTATCAGCCTCAAATAATAATCGTCATCAACCGCTACAATGTACTCACGACAACAACAACAAGTTATGCATTAGAAATCTAAGGAAGTTTAGATAATAAGTAATCGATTGTAATACAATCGGTGATTTAATACTATACAACGTAACCGATTATAAGAAATCGGTAGTCATGTGTACGATATAGTCTAACGATTAACCACATACGTAAATGAACAATTCTTCGTGTAAAAAAGCTTCAATACACCTGAGGGACTATAAATTCATGAACCAACCGATTATTATATACCAATAATCTGGACGCTTATTCATAGACAAATTCGATTATGAGAAATTGAAGCTTTCAATTTGGGAATTTTTTCATATTCGCATATTA
>JAJJWW010015368.1:0-24526 GCA_023531295.1 Papaver armeniacum
AAGAAATCAAAACCAGTTTAAACTCTTGATTTCCTAATTTAACTAGATTTCCTAAACCTCACAGCTCTCTATATATCCTCTATATCACCTTTCTTAGTCGAATTGGCTTTTCCTGCTCCTGCAACAGTTTTCCCATATATCTTCCTCTATATATACACCTTTAGAAAGTGCTCACTTTACAATTGTACCTTTGATTAAAGTCTGGCACCATCTGGGAACTGAGGTACTGTCATAAAGCATCGTGAATATATATTGGTTTAACTTAAATTAAATTATGAGGTAAGCATTCGATTGTGTAGTTCAAATTTCTCTATTCAAGATGGTTTGATTGTTTGATTTTTATATTTGGTATTTCCTACCAATTATTCTTATGAGGTAAGCTTTTGATTGTGTAGTTATTCAAGATGGTTTGTCTGATTGAATGAGTATATTTGTGTATCGTTCTTCAAAGAGGCAGGAAGACAACATCATTGCAAGCTAGCGAGGATGGGAAACAAACCATTAATGTATGTTCCAAGTATGATTGTTTACATCGTTTGTTAATTTACATCTTATGCGTATTACAAGAAAAAGTCTCAGATGATTGTTTACATTGTTTGTCGTAACAATGAATTTCATTAATTTGCATCTTATGTATGAAGGGAAGGTCTCGTGGCTGCGAGGTTAAGGTGGGAAAAGAAAAGGCAAGAGTGACAAGGAAAAACAGGAGGGTGGAGCGCGAAGCAAGGTTGAAGTTTGAACAACTTGAATTTGAAAGATGTACTTTTTTTAATACGTAATTATGGGCATTCAAATTCAAGGGAGATTTGCTATGTATTGACACTACTGTTAGTTGTTTATTCAACTAATCTGTGGTTCTCTTATGTCAGGCGGAGGATATTAGGCGGGAAAGAGAACAATTCATAGCAGATAGGATAAAGGTGAGGTTTAATTCTTTTAATTAACGTGTGTATGGATGGATGTACGGTTTGTGTTTAAAAGTATGATTATATTTTGGCTGCGGTTTTCAGATGCGGAGAGTGGAGGGTCAACGCCGGCGTCGTTTGAACGAGGAGGAAAAAAAAACGTGAAAAAAAACGTCTAGAATTATTAAATATTCGCAGTGCAGGGTCTGGGCAAGCAATAGAACAAAGGAGGGTGAGCATATCAATATTCCATTAAATGCTCGTGTTCGTAAGTATTTATTTACTTGAAAAAAAGCAACGTTGAATGGTTAAATTATAAGCAATGGTTGTGTTATATTATATTTTTGTATATTTCGGACATCTTCGTACGTGGTGGAGAATTTAATTTGAGCAGAGAACCTCAAGAGAGAACAATTAATGCGTCAACAAACTCAAAGCAATGGTATTGTACTAGACGATAAAGAATATAGACAACGTGTACTTGATGAAAAGCAAAGACAAGTTCAGGTGAACAGTGAATCTGTAAATGTAGTTCCAGTTTATTTGGTTAGTTATTGTGTCAGAATATTATGTATATGCGTATATGCTTAAGTAAATATCTTTCATGGTTTTCCAGCTTTTTATTCAACAACCTTGCACATAATACATACTCGGGGAAAGTAAGGTATGGACTGACAGTTTTGTTTCTGTGGGTTTAGTTTTTTTAATTTGGCTTTTAATTTATTTCTTTTTCTGATATTCAGGCTAGGAAATATAAGAAGTATAATGATCGGAGAAAGGCCGAGAGGGCATCTAAAAAGGAACCAGTGCTGAAAGTTAAAAGCACTAAGCAAGTATCCTCGGTAATGATCTTATATGTGTTGATTCAAATGTAAAATGTGTTATGCACACACGTTATCTGATTCATTGTGTATTTTTTACTTTTGAACTTTCAGACACGATCTGCAGCTCAGAAAGCACGGTGGGCATCTGTGAGAAAGATGAAGGCAGATATGGAGAGAATGGCTGCTAGCAGATGGTGTCAGTTCAAAATTGGATTTGGTTCCCAGGCACGCGTGCGTGTACGACGAGAAAACATTGGTGAGTTTTTAATAGTTCATTTTTTTTACATCAGTTGTTGTGTTTGATCACTCTTTTTAAAAAAAAAAATCAAAATTGCAGTATGCTTTTTTGACCGAGGAGGAAAAGTATAATATACTTTTGAGACGTGGACAAATCAAGGAACAAGTTGTGGTGGAACAACAAGATGGCGTTTCTATTGGTGGATATATTCCGAAACAAAATAGAATGGTGAGATTTCTTTAGAAATTTTCATTTATTTTTGATCAGGAAGGCGTTTAAATTTTCAATTTATCTTTATGTAATCAAAATATAGAGAGAGTCACCCATTCATGCTTTATTTGGTGCATAAGTTTTTTGAGGCATCGTAATTTTTTATTTTTAATAACTTTAAGAGACAATTTTACTATTTCAAGTTTTTAGTATTCTCTCAGAAATGTTCAATTCTATTATTGTTATGGTATTAAATCTTTAATTAACATAAACTTTAGATATTGATTCTTTAAGTAAATCTCCTTTTATAATCTTTTTAATTGGATTATATATATTATATTTTAAGTTATATAAGCTCGGAACACTTTTTCGAAAATCGACAAGAGGTTGAGCGCCGGCCGCAGGCCGGCGTGATACCTAGTCTCTCCCTTAAGGAAAAGTGGTGGTTATGATGAGGTCATTCGTGTTCGTTGGATTCCCGATCCTAGGGCCCGGAAGGAGTAATTTGGGGAGACAAAGGGAGACAAAAAGAGTAATAGGGAGACATAGCCACCGTCGGATCGAGCGATCCCGGGGGCTGGATATATCGTGGGCGAGAGATATATCCGTCGTCCAAATCCTCAAGAGTAATTCGGGGCCGTCGATTTCTTCGTCCCACGGATAACACTCTTTATTTTTATCCTTCTTTTAGATTCGAGCACAACCGAAAACGCTCTCTCTCTTTTTCTCTTTAGCCAGCGTCAACACGTATTTCTTGTAATTTTTGTTTTGATTTTTGATTCTTTTAACTTTATTATGGTTCGATTGTTATTGAAGTTTATTATGGTTCGATTGTTATGATGCAACGTTTGAAGAGTTCTAAATCTTCTTTTCTTTAAGATAATCTATGAAAAAACATATGTTGTATCAAACCCTAATTTTTCAATTTCTTATATCATATCAACAGGGTTTTTAATTCATTGTTATTTTCAGTTATGGGGTTCCTCCTCATGGTGCTTGGTTGTGCAAGATCAGTAGGGAATTAAACTGTAGATATTTGGGAAATATCTTTGACAATTAGTTGGATCGAGAGGACAAGGAACAAATGGGTTGTTGTTGCTGTAGTTAAATTGGTGAACCCAAACTTTTATTGAACTTGAGGAGTCAATTCTATCCAGGTGGTGTGGCCGCTAATGCTTTATATGATTCTCGAGCATCGATTTTTGAATTAGATGTAAATATCTTATTTGCTTAACAAATTTGAGTATCTACAAATTGTGTTGCAGCTGTGGTTCCTAATGCTGATGAGAACGATAAGGTCAGCTGTGGTTCAGCTGGACAGTTTACCCGAATCTGATGTATCTGATCGTAATAGTGGTGAGAAATGTGTTTACTTCTTCATCGAAATTGCATATGGCGAAAGATGGAATCGGAGCGGAAATTGATTGGGTTTGTCAGGAAACTGGAGAATTCTAGCCCTATCAATTTTTATTCTTGATTTTGTCTCGATTTCTTTGTCTAATTGATTTATCGGTTGATCATGCAGTGTGAACCCTAATATACTTTTTATTGTTTATTCCGTTCAATTTATTTTATTTGAATTCATCAAACGAGTTTGAATTCTATTTAGTACACAGTAATTTCTTATGGTTTGAGTTTTGGGTTTAACATCACTATCCTAAATCGACATGTTAAACCCTTATTTTTGGTTTTGGATTCTTTAGTGTAAAACAAAAGCCATGATGGATAGCTGTGGCTGCACTTCAGAGCCTCTCATATTCTCATGGATCGCTCATAAGCTGTAATCAAAATCTTGGGTTTCAAGAGAGACAAAGCTGATTTTTTGTTCGATTTTTCCAATAGCAGAACGTCCTATATGGTGAACTCAAGGTAATATATCCTCTTAGAATTGTGAAAATTCATGGGAATCCGATCGTTGATTTATATAACAAAATTCCATCTGCTTAAAAAGTTTACTGCCATAAGCTAAGCCTAATTTGAATAATTGGTGCTAGAAGTTTATTGCCATGTTTCTATATTTCAAATGTGCAACAGATACAAGACTTAAGCATTCAATGGTACTATGATTTGAGAATATGAAACAGAAATTGCAAGAGAGTTCAGTCATTCGGAGCTTTGAGATCGGAAGAGGATGCAGCTATGCTATGTCGGAAGCCGCTGCTTCTGGCACACCAATTGATATCTTCCAGATGCTGTTATCTCTTACTGATCAAACTGTTTGCAAAGTTGCATTCGGTAAGACTTATAAAAGAGATGAATTTGGTAGTGGGAGATTTCAAAGATCTCCGTCTCGAAGTCAGTGGCTATCTTGGCGATTTCGGTCAAATGATTTTTTTCTCTAAAGTAGGCTGGGTTATTGACAGATCACCGGCCTGCATCGAAGACTTGAGAAGAGCTTCCATGGTTTGGATACTTTCTATCAGGAAATTATGAGATGAACATCTAGATCCGCAGAGATCAGTACTAGACCATGACGATATCATAGATGTTCTGCTCAAACTAGAGAAGGTTGGATTCAGTTCCATTCGTCTCACGAAAGATCATATCAAGGCAGTTCTTATGGTAATCTTATCTAACTCTATGCTGTCAAAGGCGAGCGAGGCGCTATTATTTAAAATTTTATTTTTTCGAAACCGAGTATGGTATTAAAAAGAAGTACAAACGTAAGTAGAAAACCGCACTAATATGCTTTTTACTATAAACTGTTTTCGTAATATGAAGAGGACAAGTGAACGAGATAAATGGAGGTAATACTTAAATTTTATTATTTGAATCTCCTGTTACATTTTCTCCGTCAAGTTAAAAGTGCAGTCTCTTATTCATGAATTAAGAGAGTAGATGCATTTTACATCTCTATACAACTTAAAGTATGCCACAACTTGAAAGGCCGACTGCCAATAAGGATCAAAATATTAGTATTATTGTCACATATCATCAAATGTTCATCTTTATATTTTTGCTCGAGGTAAAAATGCATGTTTCTCAAAGCATTTAGTGCTTCATTCTCAAATTTGGTCAGTCATTAGTATGATTGACTGGATAGCTACCTTTTATTACACTCAATCTATATAGATTAGATACACCAAGCCAACCAGGTTGCGAAAAAAAAGATGCATTCACATTGGTGTCATGTAGATTTGCCTTTTCACAAAATATAGAATCTCAGTTTCATTTTTGCATTGATTTTCTTTTCGTTAATTTTCTCTGTGGACATTTGCATACAATAATATCTGCAAGAGTACTCCATCTTTCCATCTAAATAGGTAGGTAACGGGTACTAACTTCTTTAAACCAAACGAAACGACATTCATAATTCATTGATATCAAGAAGGAAACCCGATCGACGACGTCGCCGTTTTGTTATCATTGTCATCTTCATTTTAGTGCTGATCCAATAGACAGGTTTACAAGTTACTTCTAGATTGGAAAATGATGATTTAAGAATTTTTCTTTATTAGTGTTTGCTTATGATTTTTGTTTACAAAGTACAGGAAGTGGTAATCTACTTATGCCAGGTTCTCTTAGGGTCTGATCCATTTGATTTTTAAAAGGAAAGGCTGAATCGTGGGTATGTTTTGTGTGTTAATCAATGTGTCCAGTGCTTGGAATGGGTTGATGAGTTATTATATTAAGCTTTGTACTATGTTATCTCATCATGGATGAAAGAGTTACTTCTTCCAACATGTTGTCCAGTAAGAAAATTGAGAGTACTAAGCAAAAAAAATTATTTTACAGACTCAGTTTGTCAACATTTCTTTTTTTGGCATACTAAAACAAACATTTGATCTTTATAAAGCCAAAAAAATTCGTTGATTTTTTGACTACTTGGAAAAACATGCTTATAATCTGGTTATCATGAATTCGTTTGCGTAATAATTTGAAAATGTTTGCTAAAATAATTTGGATTTTGTGTGTTGCAGATTGAATTGATAAGCACTCGTCATCGGAATTGGATCGGTAATATTTAGAGCGAGGAATGGTTAATAATATCATGACTACTTGCCAACCATTATAAGTTTATTCAAGATCCGCGACTTTTTTGGTACCGGTGGTGACAATGAGAATGAGCTCAAGCCACTGTTCTTCGGGCATTCTTGGATGCCGAGATTAAAGATGATAATTAGTTGACGATCTTCTTTGCCCCATTTTCCTTGGAACTATTTAGATAAAATGACAATTTCGAGAACTTGAATGTTGTTCTTTTGTACCCAGCTAAGAATGTTGGTGAAGAGTGTGCACGTACAACTTATCATTGATAATGATAATGAAGCGGTGGGAGTTAAACATGTGCCTATTGAATGCAAGTGGAAGACCAACGGTTATACGACGGTGATGTTTTCGAGAAAGTATTAGTAATAGTAATATGACAATTTCGTTTTATAAATTTTAATTGCTGAGCTATAATTCTTTTTTGTGTTTCTTAATTTTTATATATAAGCCGCCATCCCTTCGTAGGTTACCAAAGAAAAGGCTTCTGAAAATTATGTATTTAGAAGTTCATAAGGTTTAAACAAAATCTTTTAATTGGTTTGTTAGGTTCCAGTTGTGGGTCATTGCAACTCCCGCAATGAATATATTTAGGCGCATATTATTTTCGGCTCACTTATAACCTTTGATGTCGTTCATAGATGTAATTGGGGATTGACTAGCACGTAACCTCAACGTGTCACACTACCATTATTTAAAAGTAATAGGGGAGACATAAGAGGAAACCTATTACTAATCTCTTTCTATTCTACTACTCTTATCTTTTTTCTCTTTGACCTTGCGTGAATCTCAAACTAACAAATCATATCGTCTTATATCTCCATGATGTAGTTGTTTTCGAGGATGATTTATCTGGAGCTAGGCTGATGGGGATTGTTCGAATCATGAAGTTGTTGTTTTTTCTATTTCTCTTATTTGCGATTGTCTCTCGCTTCGTGTTCTCCAAGTTTTAGTTGCAGTTTGATTTTGTGATATAGGAGGCGAATCAGGTATTATTTGAAGAGGGGAAAATTAGGTATTATTCGGGGCCGTCGATTTTAATAGAAATAAGAGTAATTCGATCGGTGTTTAGTGACTTAGGGATTTAGAAAAAATTGTAGATGAAACTGAAGAGGGAATCGGAGCGGAAATTGATATGGGTTTGTCAAGATTTGTTTAACAGGTAAATAAACGAGAATCCCAACTATGAATTTGATTTTCGACATTTTTTTTATAATTTTATGACCGTAGCTCCCCATTTGATGATTTTATTAATACCGGGCTTAATGCTTACATTATTGACAATCTTGACGATTCTATTGAAGATGTTTACGAGAGTTAGATGTTTAGTTGATGATGAGTTATGATTTGCCTCATTAGAGAATGTAAAATTTCTTTATACAATTGCTTGATTAATAGTTAGGTTTTCTATCTACGATTTCTGATGTTATTTCTGATTCCCAATAATAACGAATCTAATCTCAACTCCTATTCACAGTGACTAATTATTATTTTCTTCTTTTTTCTTCTGTTTGGTTAGGGTTGGTAAAGAGATATGGGTTTGCTATTCGAGTTCTTTCCAGGGAAATCGATTTGATCCGTCCGTCCGTTCGAATACGTTGGCGATCTATTATTATTAGGGTTATCCCATCTTATTCTGCAAATCAATCGAGAATGGGTTAATTTAAGATGGGGTTTGAGAGTTCCTGGATGATGATAAGAGTTGGGTGGAGCTCAATTTTCAACCAGACTAAGAAATCAATCGAGAAAAAAAATTCCAGGTTCAAATATTTCTCCATTTTTTCCCCTGTCAATTTCAATTGAATTCCGATTTCAGAATTTTATGGATTGCATAACCCAAAAACTGGAGACAATACCGGGTTCATTCCCTGAACTTCAGGTCTGTAACATGTTATCCATTTGGTAGTTGATTAAGTGTCCGCTATCAGTTTTTGGATTCTTTGCGTTTTTGGAAGTTGTTCATTGGTTTTGTATTGGTTGTCGATTGCAGTTCAAGGTTGGAGGAGGATGCGTAAATTTTATGAACCTTGAACTCCTCATAAAAAGAGTCATCTTGACCTTCAAGAACTTGCAATATTTTTTTTCTATTCATCATTTTTCCATTGAACAAGACGCCAACTTACTTGCCACCTTAATAAGAGAAAAAAATGTTCATTACCGCAAGCAGTCTACTAGCCTTCTAATGGGTGCAGAAAAATACTCAAATCGGTGCTATCTCATTACTTGAGGGAAGAAACGACAAATTTGGCTTATTCTGTTTACTCTCATATGAAAGTTTGAACAATCTCCGTCTCTTCTCCAGACTAAGGAAGCTGCAATCATAGTATTCCTCCATGGCTCATTAGTGGAGTTTGGGTGGCTCATTAGTGGAGTTTGGCGCTGACATCAAATTGACAGACACAACTACAGGTAAATTGCTTTGATTGAGATAATAGATGAACTGAGGTTGTTTAGCTGGCAATTAATAGCTTATCAGGGCTTTGCATAATTGGATTAGTAGGTTGTTTGAGAATCCCGCTCATTGGCATTGAGAACATATTCACATAATTGGGTAAAGTAAGCATCTTAAACATTCATATATTTTCTTATATGGTCATTGCAATTGGATGTTCTTATTTTCTTAATGGAGCGATGATTTTGGTAAGCATAATTCTGTTTGGGTAACTGTTTCCCAACATAGATAAGAATAGATTACAAGGCATTCGGGTCATCGATTCTGTTTTGGCTCAAAGTAATTCTTTTTTCAGTAATTGACTTCTAACTGATTGATTTTGTGAGAATGGAAGGTAAACTCTATAGCGACTTACAGTATCCTAACTAATCAACAGAACAAAGTATGATTTTAGGGCATCCTAATGTTTTGAAGAGTAAACTCTATTGCTGGTGATGAATGATGAGTGCCACCGGTGGAGAAATTGGTGGGTAGGAAGAACTAAAGACCGAGATTAGTCAAACTATTGTTTTTCAATGAACTCGAGCTGTTATCGGCGTTAACCATGGTACGTTAGCTGTTTACCAATAGTTAGAAGATGGTTTTTAGGAAATTTGGAATTTTAATTTTAAAACTGTATCAATTGTTTGTTTAGAGAGATATTGATTTTGAAATTGTTTGGTTGACAATTTCAGAAGAAGTTCCAAGCCAGTGATGTGTTGATTATTTCAACTTTCTTGGCTCGATCTTACATGCCCAAACAATGTTATCACTTGGATTTATATGTTTTTGTAGCTTGGACTAACGGGAAGAAGTTGAAGCATTTATAAGACAACTAGATGGTTCTTTATTCGTGTAGGTGTGAGCCATACCGGTGTATAATCTATATTTTGTTTATTATTAGGATGGTGAGTGGTAGTGTTCAATGTGGAGTTTGATGTGGTGAGTACTGGTGTTTAAAGTTAAAGAATTCAATGTGGAGTTTCATGATCCAAGAGAAAGTAAAAGTTCAATGTGGAGTTTCATGATCCAAGAGAAAGTAAGCTTCTGTTTTTCTCATGCGATGCTTCTTGATGGGGCATTCCCTTATTTCTTCTGCTAAGTTTAGGTAGGTCATTCAGTTTTTACTCTCTTCAGTACTGTCTCTAAACTACTTTCTTGGGTATGACTTGGATTGGCAGTTGAGTAACATAACCGTGCTGGTGTATATGAAGTTTCATAACTGCTGCCAAGTTTTGCTACAGTTTCTTTCTTAAATGATTTAGCTTAATCCGGAGCTAAATTCATAGCTGGCCGTATTTATCATTGATTTATCCATCGGTGATGTCTTAATTTTAAACTCCAAGAGCGGCCAATGATAAAGATGAAAGGCGGTAATTGCTAAAACCATCCCTACTATATATATATATATATATATATATATATATATGTATATACATGTACACTATAAATTTTGTGAGAACACTGAACTTTGACCTCCATGTGGAGATCCCTTTTACAATGTATACTATAAATTTAGTTAGCTTGGATATCTTTGTAAATTTACTTGGTTAATGTTCCGATCTTCTACGCATCTAGCCTCATCAAGAGCGAGGTCTGTCTTACTCTATTGAATGATTTGTTTTTCTGTAATCTTTGTTTTTGGCTCTTCTGTAATCTTTGTTTCTTTTGGTTGGGTTATTTTCCCCTTTTCTGGCTTTAATGATTTGTTTTTCTGTTTTGAAGGCATTGTTGCATAAATAGGCTTATCATGGTTCTTATGACACATCCGAAGGAGTAAGGGTATATTTCGAACCAACCATCTCTTGCTTATGTATAATGACCGTATTGGATCACCTAACAACCTATGTTGCTTGCATAAATTTTTTTCTCTTTGGTAAGGTAAGTAACTAAGTATTATTTTGTCACTAAAGCCTTGAGACGGACTCATAAAGCCACCCCTTATAAACTGGATTTTAGCTTTTCCTTACCTGATGTAGCTTTGAGTAATGGCGTCATCAATCATCTATATAATCTTTTCGAGATAGATTCACAAGGACTTGAGAATGCAGAGCTTACATGATAGTGGATTACAAAATGAAAAAGCACGGAAGAACGAAGTCCAAAGAAGCTTCCGACTAGGAAGTTTAACTCATTTCTCTAAATAAAAACAATGAGAGCCTTGCAACTGGAACTCTCCAAAGATATTCTTAAGAGGCTGAGAACGACATTATTGATAATTTAATAATTTTCTCTAATGATTGAGATCGTAGCTTGCAGTTATAAAACAAAATGACTAAATACAAAATTGATACGCTTACAGATTCCTTTTGTGTTGGGGAATTGGCCAGTAACATGTTAAACGATCATCTAATAGAAATTACATTTTCCACTTGCACGATCTTCAATCATTTTATTTTATTTTATTTTGACAAGTCAACTGCATTTTGTCATCCTTCTTGGATTATTTGGTGCGCATGATATAGATGGAATTGAACTGCCATGGCAGGTGCGCAGGACATAGATTGAAATGAACTTCCACATTGGTAGAAAGAGTTAGAAGAAGAATTTGAAGTGGAGATGGGAATTTGATAACCAACAACAGGTATCGATTGTGTCTTGATAGAGGAAGATAAAAATCATTCGATTAACCAACAACAGGTATGGATTGTGTAACAATCAGATGGGAATTTGATTTTGTTTAGTTGGATCTAATGAGTCTTATTGACTGTGGTATCACCCTGAATTATGATAATCGAAGAAATTGCATTATAGCGACACCGGCATGGTATCATTCTGGGTTGTGATTACCGCAGAAACACTGTATAGGGTGAGAATTAAGATACTATGTGATTCTGGAAACTCCGGTGTTGGATGTGAGTTCCCGGTGCATTAGAGTTTCCAGTATTACATCGCTTCTTGGTTGCTCATATTAGCTGAAAAATGAGTCCCCGAGCCTCCTGTTAAAATGTTTTTCTACCAGGTTTGCCAATTTAGGTCTATGTATGGTACATTCTCATGAGAATGTGGAACTCCCATTCCTGAGATGTTGCAACTCCTAACATCACTTTGCATATGGAGTATTTGTTCATGATAATTGAGGAAAGAGAAGGGGAAGGGGGAAAATTTTACAATCTGAAATAAACATCGATGCAGAGGTAAAATTTTAGTGTTTGAAAGATTGTCATCAATTACAAGGAAGAGAATTTAGGCAAGTTTCTTTTCCTTGACATGTCGGCTTATATTTACTTTTCTATCTGGTTCTTTGTCAGGTTCATGGAGCAGGAGAAGAATAAAAAACCAGTTGATCAATGAGTTTTAAGGTGACTGAGGGATAAATTATGTGCCCGAGCCGGTGAGTTATATGATGCGCATGCAATTGCATTCACTTAATTTTTTGATCTTCGTAAATGGCATGTGCTCCTTTGTCTTTGCAATGTCCTCTCGTATAGTTAGGTACATTAAACATAATATTGTAGTAATGCTGAATTAGGTCTCTGGCGGGTTTAAGCCCAAGGAAATCACAATAATCCGAGAAGCCTCAACATCGGCAGTTATATGATAAAGAAGTACTTAGTATCATTTGCACTCTCTGCAGCCAATCCATAATATCCATCAAATCACCTCCATAAATATCCATCAAAATATGTAATATGCGGATCTACTTTTGTTCTTTGTTTTGCGGGTACCCTTTAAAGTGTCAATTGGCGTAATGGATGCGGGAAATGGGACCACGAGATAATGATAGAGAAGTGGGGTTGATGTGCTAATGGCAATGGGAGCGTATTGATTTAGTATGGGAGCAATGATTGCTAATACAGGTTGTGTTGTGTGCTAAGAGATGCAAATATATACGTATAATAAGAAGGTATATTGATATGATGTGAACACTCAGTTATGCTATTTTTGTGGTGTATAAATTATTTTTGTACATGAGTGGCCTTATGATACTATCCGATTCTCTCTTTTATAATGTTTTTTGCAGTGGTCCAAATTTTTCTTACAGGAAAAGGTAAGGATATATGTCTTGGTAGGTTCGATTTTTATGAAGTGGACATAAAGATGGTAAAATCAGGTCATGGAAAATGGATCAACCTTTGGATATGCTTAAACAAACAGGAAAAGAGGTAAGGATATATGTTTTTTGCAGTGGACATAAAGTGATCTTTTAAACAAACAGGTCTAAGTGTGTTTTCAACAGGTCTACTTCAACTTACGTTAGGAAATCATATTTGCTGTCTTAGCTCAAACGGCAGAGCACATGGCTTTCACCCATGTTTATTGGGGGTTCAACTCCCACAGATGGCTTGGTTATACGAGTAACCAAATCTTGAACCAGTTTAAACTCTAGATTTCCTACTTTAACAAGATTTCCTAATCAAGAAATTAAAAACCAGTTTAAACTATGGATTTCCTAATTTAACTAGATTTCCTAAACCTCACAGTTCCCCTATATATCCTCTATATGTACACCTTTCCTGTTCCTAACAGTTTTCCCACATATCTTCCCTATATATACACCTTGGAAAGTGCTCGGTTACAATTGTACCTTTGATTAAAGTCCGGCACCATCGGGGAACAGAGGTATTGTCATAAAGCATCGTGAATATATGAATATATATTGGTTTAACTTAAATTAATTTATGAGGTAAGCATTCTATTGTGTAGTTCGAATTTCTCTATTCAGGATGGTTTGATTTTTATATTTGGTATTTCCTACCAATTCTTCTTATGAGGTAAGCCTTCGATTGTGTAGTTATTCAAGTGGGGTTTGTACGATTGAATGAATATATTTTTTTATCGGTTCTTCAAAGAGTTGAGAAGACAACATCATTGCAAGCTAGCGAGGATGGGCAACAAACCATTAATGTATGTTCCAAAATATGATTGCTTACATCGTTTGTTAATTTACATCTTATGCGTATTATGTGCAAAGTCTCGTATGATTGTTCACATTGTTTGTCATAAAAATGAATTTGATTAATTTGCATCTTATGCGTATTGCAGGCAAGGTCTGTGGCTGCGAGGTTAAGATGGGAGAAGAAAAGGCAGAGTGACAGGGAAAAACAAGAGCAGGTGGAGTGCGAAGCAAGGTTGAAGTTTGAACATCGACTTCAAATTGAACGACAGGTACTTCTTTAATACAGAATGGTGGGCATTGAAATTCAAGGGAGATTTGCTATGTATTGACATCACTGTTAATTGTTTATTCAACTAATTTGTGGTTCTCTTATTGCAGGCGGAGGATATTAGGCGGGAAAGAGAACAGTTCATAGCAGATAGGATAAAGGTGAGGTTTCATTCTTTTAATTAACGTGTGTGTATAGATGGATGTACGGTTTGTGTTTAAAACTATGATTGTATTTTGGCTGCGGTTTTCAGATGCGGAGAGTGGAGGGTCAACGCCGGCGCCGTTTGAACGAGGAGGAAAAAAAACGTGAAAAAGAACGTCAAGAATTATTAAATATTCGCAGTGCAGGGTCTGGGCAAGCAATAGAACAACAGGAGGGTGAGCGTAGAGAACAATTAATGCGTCAACAAACTCAAAGCAATGGTATTGTACTAGACGATAAAGAATATAGACAACGTGTACTTGATGAAAAGCAAAGACAAACTCAGGTGAACAGTGAATTTGTAAATGTAGTTCCAGTTTATTTGGTTAGTTATTGTGTCAGAATTTTATGTATATGTGTATATGCTCAAGTAAATATATTTTTTGGTTTTCCAGCTTTTTAGTCAACAACCTTGCACACAATACATACTCGGGGAAAGTAAGGTATGGATTGATAGTTTTGTTTGTGTGGGTTTAGTTTTTTAATTTGGCTTTTAATTTTTTTTTTTTTGATATTCAGGCTAGGAAATATAAGAAGTATAATGATCGGAGAAAGGCTGAGAGAGCATCCAAAAAGGAACCAGTGCAGAAAGTTAAAAGCACTAAACAAGTATCCTTGGTAAGGATCTTATATGTGTTGATTCAAATGTAAAATGTGTTACGCACACACGTTATCTGATTCATTGTGTATTTTTTACTATTGAACTTTCAGACACGATCTGCAGCTCAGAAAGCGCGGTGGGCATCTGTGAGAGAGAAGAACGCAAATATGGAGAGAATGGCTGCTAGCAGTGATGTTGTCACAGTTCCAAAATTGGATTTGGTTCCGAAGGCACGCGTGCGTGTGCAGCCAGAAACATTGGTGAGTTTTTAATAGTTATTTTTTTTTAACATCAGTTATGTTGGATCACTCTTTTTTTTTAAAAAAATAAATCAAAATTGCAGTATGCTTTTTTGACTGAGGAGGAAAAGTATAATATACTTTTGAGACGTGGACAAATCAAGGAACAAGTTGTGGTGGGACAACAAGATGGCGTTTCTATTGGAGGACATCCCGAAACAAAATAAAATAGTGAGATTTCTTTAGAAATTTTCAATTTATTTTTGAACCGGGAGGCGTTGTTTGAATTTTCAATTTATCTTTACAGGCAGAACCAAAAATATAGAGGGTAAACCATTCATGCTTTATTTGGTGCACGAATTTTTTGTGGCATCGTAATTTTTTTATTTTTAATAGCTTTAAGAGACTAATTTATTTATTTTTACTATTTCAATTTCTTAGTATTGTCAGTAAATGTTCAATTCTATTATTGTTAGGGTATTAAATCTTTAATTAACATAAATTTTAGATATTGATTCTTTAAGCAAATTTCCATTTTATAATTTTTCATAATCTGCTTTTGAATTTTCTCCACTGCCGGGGCCGTAGGCTATCCGACTACTATGATCAAACTAATTAAACACGCTATTGTAACCAGACTAATTAACACTATAATGTGATACAACTAACTAAATATGTGGGCACTACTTCTCCCTTAAAAATTTATCCAGCGCCGGGGCCGTAGTCCTCGGCCCCTTCCAGTTACTCTTCCAGTTACTATAATGTGACCGACTAATTAAATATGCTCCTGACTAACTAAATATGCATGCTCCCAACTATTATAGACAGACTAACTAACACACTGATTTAAATGTGGGCACTATTTCTGCCTTTAAAATTTGTCCACCGCCGAGGCCGTAGGCCCCGGCCCCTTCCGGCTACTGTGATTCAACTAATTAAACACGCTATTGTGACCCGACTAACTCACACACTATAATACGACCACAGACTAAAATTGCACGGAAAGATACTGATAGACCTACCTAACAAATGAAGAATAAACAAAACTCTAAAAGGGTCGAGGGATTTGTCTTGGAATTTTCAGTTAACGTTCAATTCTATTATTGTTTAGTATCTTTAATTAATATAAACTTTATTCATAAGCTTAGAACAACTTTAAGAAAATCGACGAGAGGTTGAGCGCCGGCCGCAGGCCGGCGTGATACCTAGTCTCTTTATTAAGGAAAAATGGTGGTTGTCTCTGTGTCATGCGTGCCGTAGGATTCGGCGAGAGATCGGCCGGGGGAGACATCCCTGACCGTAGAGATTTGATCCAGTGGCGAGATCGGTCGGTTACATTTTGTCTTGGTAACCATTGTCGCACCGTATCGTTTACTCATCTCTTTTCTAACGAAGAAGATCGATTTCTTTTAACTAGAAAAACAAAAAAAAAGCTACAGGAGCCTTTTTGGTTTTACTTTCTTAAGTTTTGTTGGTGGTGAAGAATGTAAACAAATCAAAAGGAGTTTTGATTTGTTTATAGCTGCTGGGATTGATAGACAAAAGCTATAGATTTTCTTCTTCTTCCTTCCGTTCGGGTCGGTGATTTTCGGAGATAAAGATTAAAGTGGAATTTGCTGTTCTTCTTGGTGGAGATGGATTAGCGATTTAAGGTAAACAGATCTCTAATCCCCTATGCTATTATTAACATCTATGAAACAATGGGTTTTGATAGAAAAATTTTAAAACCAATTTCCGCTGCGTTTTTATATCGAATCGCCACAAAAGTTATCTATTTTTTCTCTTTATTCAGTTATTACTTTGATGATTTTAATTATGCCTTTGTTTCAAAATTGCCTTAAATCTTGCTTATGCAGTAAACACAAATTCTAGGGTTTGCTAAATTTTTTAAATTTATCTCATGTTCTTAATTCTTCCATTTAATCTCAGTATGTGTTAATTTTTTCTTAATTTATCTCATTTTCTTAATTTATCTCTTTATTTAATTTTTGTGATTTAGGGAGCGAAATTGAATCGGAAAGGCGATGAAGAGGGGTAATGTGTATGGGGTTGCAATGGCCTAGAGGTACTATTGTTTTCTACCGTTTTATCGTGATTATGTACACTAGGATTAAAATTTATTCATGTCTTTCCATTAAGGGGTGTGGTTAAGCGTCTATACATACGGGGCTATTCTTCACCTAAGACAAACTTATACCAGCCCGTGGAGGTTAATGTTTGTGTTTTGCAATAGAGGCTTGGTAAAATTCGCCATGTAGGCTGGCAATGGTATGCATTAATTCTTTCATTCTATGACATGCAATTTGATCAATTTTCTATGGTGGAAAACTATAATGAATTGGGTTGGTGCGATCAAGAGGTATCATTGTTTAGTATGATTTTATGGTGACAATGGTTATGTCTGAATTACACAATAGTTTGGCATTTTCTATTTGTACGCACATTAATTCTTTTATTTTTACTTCGCATGGTGTCAGCTTGGGGTAGGGGTTGTGTTGCCTGCGTTGTACAAAAAATGATTACTGTATGGTGAGTTTTTGACTTTCTCTGTACTAAATTATATTGTCGCTTCTGTTTACATTATGTCATTGGGGTGGTGATTAACTTGAGATGTATTAAATGTAACTATTTTTTTATCTTTAGGGACCGGAATTTCTTTATGTTGGCATTGGAATTTGCTCTGTTCACATGAAACAGATCTAGCTTAGCTTTTGAGTGATGTGCATCATTATACGCATTCAAGTGTAGGTGATGTTCACAATGCTAGCTGAATTTGTTTTTGGATTATCAGTTGAACTTGGAAAATTTCGTCCAACTTTGGATTGTTTACTCACTGCCATGGGGAGTTTTGTTGGAGCTGATTTTGGAAATTGAGCGGCTCTTGTTGGACCATAGCTATAGAAGCGTTGGCTGCGGTTGAGGCGGAGTTAGAGGGCGAGAACTTCTTGATGAGGTACTTTAAATTCCTTGGATAGTTTGTTCCAAGACTGTGATACTCATCTTATGCATTTCAGATTTTTGAATGGACTTGATACAGAACGATCGCCACTGATAATCCAAAAAACAAATTTAAACACCAAACACCACTTCTTTTGTCTATCAATCCCAGCAGCTATAAACCAACTTGAATAATCAAATCAAAACTCCTTTTGATTTGTTTGTTCTTTCACCACCAACAGCAAACTTAAGAAAGTAAAACCATAAAGGCTCCTGTAGCTTTTTGTTTTTCTAGGCTCCTGTAGCTTTTTGTTTTTCTAGGCTCCTGGGTTGCTGTAGTTGTAATTGATAACGTTTATAGTTTCGTGTTAACTTAATAGTTACTGTTATTGACCGCCTTCTTCGATTCCTTTACTTTTTGCCGGATTAGATTTGCGATTATCCAAGTGATATGACTATAATCATGTAACAAACGCTAACAACAATTGAATATAAAGCCAAGTATCTTGAGTAACATATTAAGTCGGGTAATTTCGTCTTGCCCTGAAAATGGATCCTAGCAAATAGCATCCAACAACTTCCTCCTATCCCTTTAATCATCTAAAATTAGGACTATATCTTTGATTTTACGGTTTCTTTGCATTATCTTGTTATATTGGGATTAATCCCAAGTCACCAAGAGTCCTTATAATATTTTCATGTATGAAATGTTTAATTTATGAACTTTCTTCTTGATTTTAATTGGAACCCCTTACTCTAAGCATCTAGAACACTTGGCACCACCTTTTGCACATTTGTGATGGTAATTTAATCAATTATAGAAATCACCTTTGTCCCCATCATAACCACCAATTCCTCATAAGTCATATCTCCCAAGTTGTATTTTTTTCTTTATGAACATCATAGGATTTTGATAAGCCTTAATTTGAACAGCCATATTAACTTTCATGGTATATTTTAGCGGGAATAATGTACACATAAATGATGCTCTTAGGATGCAAATGGAGGTAGAAGAAGATTGCATGAACAATTAGAGGTAATTAATATGCGAAGCCTCGTTAAAATGTTTTATATAATTGGGTTCAAAATCATTTATGATGAATAAGTTTAATTTATGATTTTTGATTTATAAGTTCAAAGACATCTTGAGATAAGAATCGAAGCTCAAGGAAAGTATATGCAAACTATCTTATAGAAAGCTTGCCAAACCCTTCTAGGTGATAGTAGTTTGGCTTCTTGATCAAGTTACAAAAGCTGTGCTTAGGTGTTAGTAGTAGAAATAATCAAGGTGGTATAATTTCGGATATGGGAGGTAGTTCCTTGAAAGACTTTGGTGGTTCTTCTCTTAACTTTCATTCTCTTCAAGATCTTAATATTTATGGCGAGTAGATAATCATCATCACTTGATAGCATGCAACAACAAACGAGAAATCATATTTCGATGCATTTTTCCAATCGAATAACAATAATGATAATTTTAGGCATTTTCAATGCATTTTTAAGTTTAAACTCAATTTTTCATTTTTAATCTTCCAAATAGGAAACCTCGAAACGGGACATCACCTCGGTATCGATGCAAGGCGCAAGCACCTTTAGTGCCATGTTCCCTAAACTTTAATGTTGGTTGGTGGTCTTTGTATTAAGAAGACGTAGAAGATGGAGGAAATCGGTGAAGGCAAATGATTTTGGTGTTCTTCCTTGGAACCGAAATTGAGTTCGATTTGAGGGCTTTGGCATAAATTGATAGGCGAGGTTCCCGACTTGAAACTTAAACGATGGAAGATTGCACTGACAACTAGGAGGTGATGATGACATGGGATAAGTATGTGAAAATTGGTAAGGGGCCCGAGTGCATAGATGACTGAGAACAACAAGACAGAACCACAGTGGAGAAGGGTGTTTGTGATATTTGCCAAGGTAGGAACGTGAGAAGATGGAGTAAACGCAGAATGGTTGAAATGATTAGTGAGAGTGGTGATCTCTAAAGGCGTACCTTTTTCCTCGAATGTAAGTTATGCGGTCATTTATATGATGATCCTTACTACTGATTGTTGCTCTTTCAAAATTGTTGTGTTATGTGCGAGTATGATAAGATTACGATGTGCAAATGTCTCGCCGGTTAAAATAGAGGTGCTTAGGATGCAAATTAAGGCTGTACAATATGTATTATATATGTAGGATCTTCTAATTTGCTTTTTCTCCAAAGCAATGAAATTGGGATGTTGTTTTTTCCTACAAAGGTGATGTACTAAAAATGAATTTTGTGGTTTTGAAACCTTCCAGACTTCAGTTTCCATGTCCGTGTTGGTAGGCGAGGCAACTTCCCCGTGGTGTACTCAAAAGGTAAAAAAATTTCCAAAGCAAGAGGTAATGCTATCTAAACTGTTATTGAGATTTCAAAATACAGTATTTATCGTTTGCAAATGTGGGATTTCAAACCTACCTTTATTCATTGGCTGACATTTATTGACCATGTATAATATCTTTTGAAAACCATGCGTAATTATCACCTCATTATTTCGAGTATTGTCATTGATTTCAAATGGTTTTTGCGTGCATATGAGTTAATCCTTAACACCGAAATAGTGAAGCTGATCTTGCTTCAAAGACTTTAACAAGTGCGAGCCGGAGCAACCTTCAGTATGACGTATTGCTCATTGCAACAACAATAGCAAATCCCGGGATACCTAGGATTTTCAGTTCAAGCTTTTGGTGGAGATCTATTGGGTGAATAATTACTCCAACAAAGATGATTCTTCATAACTTAAGATCCCGTGGGAAAGTCTGTTGGGGAAAGCTGCAGTTGATGTCTTGATGTCTTGATTCCATAACTTAAGATCCTGTGGCTCAAGTAATTTTTATGTTCGATTATAATCTCAATGGGTAACACAAAGTGAAGGGATCAACCAAAGTAGAAAATGTGGCGCAGAGATTTCGGAGAAGCTAATCGATGAGACGGTAAACCTTTGCAGGTTTGCACCACCGCCTAGCAACTCCCCTTTGGGTAATATAGCTCATGTCGAGGGTAATGGTATGCGCTGATCAAAGTCATGGTCGTGGTTTTCGGTGAATTAGCTAGCTTTTATTTCAAAGAAGAAGAATGTTTTCTAGCGTGTTTTTAAGCACCCTCATCCTGTTCGCATTAACGACTTGCACAAGCCGATTTAGTACTTTAATGAATGTATTTTTTAATGGGCGTGTTGTGTCTTCTTGGTTTAGTACTTTTAGGCTATCAGGTCATGTTCATCCCGAGCTTCCTCAGCTCATTATAATTGATGCTCGATTACACAAGTCATGGTTACTGATTTGTTAATGGATGCTAGGCCGTGTTCTTATTTTGACTATGAAAGTTGTTTCATACGGGAGCCGGGAAGCATGGTAATAACTACAACAATCAAAAGGCATGTAATGATGTTGATGTGGCTAATCAAGTCTTCTTAAAAATGAATCGTAAGTATCCTTGCAATCTATGGTAATAGTATTTTTTGCGATTAGATATTAAAGCGTATGTGCATATTTGCACAAGACTATTTTGTCTTCATATTGATATTATTACCTATTTACCCTTTGCTTTGTGCAATTTTTTCTTTATAAGATGGTTATTATAGGAGTTATAGGAGTTAAGGTGTAAATTAATGTATTTAAATTTCCATTTGTACAGTTGCATCCTTCAAGTTTGTGCGAAAGATCACGGGAAGATAAATGGCCTATATCGATAAGAAAAGGAAGAGAAACAAATGGGTACTTTATCAAGTCTCTTGCGGTAGAAATAAAGATGTTCAAATAGTCTATTGGATATCATCTTAAGTAAGTATATTGTGTGATTGCAGAGTATATTATCTTCTTTGGTGAGAGAAACAACTTGAGAACTCAAAAGGAATGAAAGAGTGAGTGTTATTTAGTGACATTCCCTTTCAGCGAGAAGAGTGTTATTTGCGTTTATATTGCTTCAAACGACTCAAACCTCAAGAGATTTTACTTTGTGTGCTAACCTCTGTTATTCATTCATTGATTAACATTTAGTCATGCTTTTTAGTCGCTTAGGTAGTTGTTACCACTTTGTTTTTGTTAGGTCATGTTTCCGATTTAATTAAATGAAATTCAATTTACAAGAATAGGGCGGCGAGCTCGAAAAGATTTGTTCGCACAAGCCGGAGGACTTTGAGCTATTTAAAAGTGAAGATTGTATGGTTGAAATTGTCAAGGATTTGGATGTCCAGAGAGAGGAAGAATGGGTCAAGAACTTTACTTATTTATTTAAAGTGATATTTTAAAGTAATTTTAACTCATTTCGATTAATTAACCATGCTTCTAATTTTTTTTGTTCACTAATAATGGATTAAGCAAACTTAGCACAGATTTTTCTTTAATTTTAACTCATTAGCCAATTTTTTTATTTTTTGATGCCACTTTGTACTAAGGAGTAGCTTAATCTGTTAATTTATTAGTATGCTCCATAATTCCATTAGTTTATAGATTACTCGAACATCGTTTTATATTCCGCTCATGATTGATCGTAGGCTTATGGGCATACTTTTTGAGTTCTGAATTTAATTGTTATTCCACTCAACCGCATGCGGGGAGCCGTTTGAATACTATCCCACCAATTGACACAGTACAAACAATATGGTGGTCCATGAATTTAAATTAATGCGTAGGGATGCTAGACACGAATCTAACTTAATATCGAGTCCTCCGGGAGTAGAATTAAAGGTATCCTAAACTTGGAATTGGACATCATCGGTCCTTGACCCGTAATGGAGTTGATGAAGAAGGAACCATCAACTACGACTTGGTAATATTACAAGTAATTCTTCACTGGAGTTGATGAAAACTAAAAATATCCATCACCGAGTAAGTAATAGGTACATGTCTCTCTGAGTTCATAAAATGGCTACTTATGATATTTTCGTAATAGTTAGATTAAATTTATTTAGGAATATTTTATTGATTTTTTCGGTTTGGATTACTGTGGGAACAACATGATCATAGAAGAACAAACATGGCATAAAGTGGCTTGGGACAACGGGCGCGTCTTCGATATGCAATTTTGTAAAGTCCGATTTCTTTGTGGATGCTTAGAATGCGCTATATTGGTTCTTGGTCATTGTGCATGTCAAACCTCGATGAAACCATTTGAATAAGGTTTATGAGGCGGTTATGGGACAACTATTAGTTTGTGAGTTTGTGAGTTTGTGGTGACATTCACACAGGTAGGCAATTTAAATAGGTAATAATATCAATATGATGCCGAGGAACAAGAGATTTCCATTACACTTTGATCAATACGAGGCTGTTTAGTACTACATTCCTTCATTCCATTACACTTTGATCAATGCGATGCTGTTTAGTACTCTATTCCTTTAGATTTCCATCACACATTGTTGAACGATGTGAGTTTCTTGCACCATGAGATGTTGTTTTCTATTGTGACTATCCTTCTCTTTTTCCTTCTTTTCTTTTGATATGTCTTGGTAGAATCACAAAAGCGGCGGTGTCGTTTTTCCTTTAGATTTTAGATTTTGACATGTTTAATTAATTTTTAGTTACAGACTTCCATGGTTCAAACACTGAGACTTCATGGTTCAAACCGTACATTAATGAATATGAGTTACGTGGCACAATGGTAGTGCATCCGACACCAAGTCGATAGGTTGTGTGTTCGATTCACACTGCATTCAGTCCTCTATGGTTTGAGGGTCGTAATTAGACTATTATTGGTAGGAGATGTTTGGGAATGTTCCAAGCTGGCACACACCGATACTTAGCCGACAACCGATGTATTACAGGTAACATAAGAGTTTTAGCTTACCAATAAAACTAATGCGTTCTTTTGTTTCCATTGCTTGAATTGATTCCTAAACTCGAATTACCCATTGAAACAAATCAAATAAATTTGGTTTCCTATATTGTAGACAAAACAATAGGAAATCTTAAGAAAGAACTCTAATAGAATTCAATTTCCCTAAACCTGAAAAATTCCAAAGTATGCATTAACAAATAGGTTTCCTAATAGAATTGGGTTCCTAAACTCGGAAAATTCCAAAGTACGAGACACAACTAGGTTTCCTAATATAAGTTGATTTGCGTCTATATAAAAGTGCTTAATTTTAAATTCTTACAAAGATCACTGTGAGTATTTGGATTAGTGAAGAACTGATTTGAAACACCATGAGGTTGGGTCTTTGATTATGTAGCATTGAGTTCTAACGTTTTTTTATTGATTAGTACGCTTAATGAATATATTTATGTATCAGTTCTTCAAAGAGGCGAAAAAACATCATCATGGTAGGCGAGGACGGACAACAAACCATTAGTGTAAGTTCCGAAATATAATTTAAATCTTATGTGTATCGAGGCAAAGTCTGTATGATTGTTTAAATCGTAATGTCATAACAATGAATTTGATTAATTTGCATCTTATGCGTAGACGGTGCAAGGTCTGTGGCCCAGAGGTTAAGGAGGGAGAAGGAAAAGCTGCAGTGAGGGAAAAGAAGGAGCAAGCGGAGTGCGAAGCAAAGGTTGAAGTATGAACAACAACTTGAAATTGAACATTGTGTACTTTATAAATATAGAATTGTTGTCATTAATATTCAAAGGGAGATTTGATTTGTATTGAGATTCTGTAATGTTAATTTTTATAAACTTACTCATTGCGAGGCTAGAGCGGAGGAGGATATTAGGCGGGAAAGAGAACAACGGAATACAACGAGCGTGTTTAAAAGCACGAGTTAGCGCGGAGCGCGGTGAGGAGCAATACTAAGTTGCCAATAGTTGTGTTCAAACCAGCCAACTTTAATTTCTTTTAAGTTATGGTCTTTTTTTACTAGATTGTTTTGTTT